>CACRXE010000009.1:2500-76369 GCA_902685375.1 Neostethus bicornis
AACCCTAACCCTAACCCTAACCCTAACCCTAACCCTAACCCTAACCCTAACCCTAACCCTAACCCTAACCCTAAACCTAAACCTAAACCTAACCCTAACCCTAACCCTAACCCTAAACCTAACCCTAAACCTAACCCTAACCCTAACCCTAACCCTAACCCTAACCCTAACCCTAACCCTAACCCTAACCGGGCATCGTGGCAAAGTGTCCCTTACCTAACCCTAACCCTAACCCTAACCCTAACCCTAACCCCACCGGGAAAGCCTCCTGCTCAAAGTGCCCGAATCGGGCATCGTGGCAAAGTGTCCCTTACCTAACCCTAACCCTAACCCTAACCCTAGTATTATGTTACGGGTCAATTTGACCCATTTCAGTTTTTACTTTGTCCAAAGTACTGGTTAACCATTCTTTATCTTCCTAAAATGTTTTGACTTTTTCTCATTTTGGGTCATGAACTCATGTGCAAAATCTGGACTCTTTGATGTGTAGTACAAATACAATGTCTGTGTCGAGTTTGTATACAAATACTTTGTATGATGTTATGGGTCATTTTGACCCATAACGTGTTGTGCTGGAGATAAGTGAAGGGCTGCAAGGTCACAACGTCACCTGTGACAACTTCTTTACAGCATACCGCCTTGGAGATGAACTTCTGAAGAGGAAGCTGACTATGTTGGGAACAATCAGAAGAAACAAGCCCGAACTTCCCAAGAAAATTCTGACGGTGCAGGGCAGACCTCTGTATTCCTCAGTATTTGCTTTCAGTGAGAAAGCAACAGTTGTTTCATATTGCCCAAAGAGAAACAAGAATGTTCTTGTAATGAGCACAATGCACACTGATGCATCTCTGAGTGCAAGAGACGACAGGAAGCCAAAAATGATCCGTGACTACAACTCCACCAAAGGGGGTGTTGATAATCTGGACAAACATACAGCTGCCAGCGCAAGACTGCTCGTTGGCCCTTGGTGATTTTCTTCAACATTGTCGATGTGTCTGCGTACAATGCCTATGTCCTGTGGACTCATATCAACCATGAATGGAATGCCGGCAAATTGATTCGACGACGGCTTTTCCTGGAGCAACTTGGCAAAGCACTTGTCACTCCGAGGATGCAGAGTCAATCCAGACCACCCAAAACTCCAGCAGCTGCAGCTGTCATTGAAAAAGTCAGGCTCATACCACCCAACCAATCTGCAAATAATCCACTGGATACAGGTGTGAAGAAACGGAAAAGATGCCAGGTCTGTCCCTCCCGAGATGACAGTAAAACAAGTACCATTTGTGTGAAATGCAAGAATTACATCTGCAGAAAACACACAGTTACATTATATCCATCATGCGGAGAACATGGAAAGTGTTGAACATTGACAATAAAGCAAGTTGACACACAAATAGTTCTGATGAAAAAAAAAAAGTTATTGTTTGTTTCTTTTTACAATGTACATAAAATCCAAAATAAAAATTTGATTGGTTTAACCTGTTTTTTTACTGTTTTGCATGGATTTACTCTGCACGGGTCAAAATGACCTGCAACATAATCAATGTAATTATTTATCAACATAATACAAGGGTTAAACATCATCCTACCAAGACACAAACTTTTTTTCTCTCTCTCCCCCTCACCTTTTTTTTCCCCTTTTTTCCTCTTTATTTCCTTCCTCTCCCTCTCTCAATCTATCTTCCATTTCTCGGTGGATGGTTCTGGTAATGCTACTCCAAGCACAGACCGGAGGGATCTTATTGGGTCTCTCCATTACGGTCGCCGGACCATAATCCACCACTCCTTCACACTTGTGACTGTTCCGTTCTTTTTAACGAAGCACGGTTCCGACTGAGCGCTAGGGTTGGCTTTGTTATTGGATCTGGTTCACCACAAAGTCTTTGAATGGGTTACAATCGGTTGCCAAAACCCAAAAATTCTGTCTATCTCTCTATCTCTCTCTCCCTCTCTGTCTCTCTCTCTCCTTTATTTTTCACACTTGTGACTGATCTGTTCCTGATAATAAAGCACGGTTCTGACTGAGCGCTAAAGTTAGCTTTGTTACTGGTTCTGGATCACCACAAAGTCTTTGAATGGGTCACAGTCGGCTACCGGAACATTAGGCGACATGCGTCGGCCAGTGCCTCCCACACTTCGATAACCTATACCAAACTATACGGCTGATGATTCTGTGTAGGGGTTGTCGTCGATATAGCAATCTTACCTAACCCTAACCCTCTAGTTGCCAGAGTACATACTGCAATTGTCTTTATTGGTTAAACTAGAAGATAAATGTAGCAGAAAATTTAACAGCAGAGCAAACCGGCTCCATCTCCTAAACACTATTCGTACAGGCACAAAACAGGTACTTTTGGAACCGGGCTGGTCACAAATGGGTGGGTACGCAAAGTTTCAACACCGGGAAAGCTTCCTGCTCAAAGTGCCCGAATCGGGCATTGTGGCAAAGTGTCCCTTACCCTAACCCTAACCCTACCCTAACCCTGACTTGGAGAAATTTTTTTAAACTGAATCAAATTATTATACACAGGCCCCACAGCTTGCATAATGACAAATAATAACCTATCGGAAAAAATCACATTGGAAAGATCCACTCGGCAGGGTTGCCCATTATCTCCGCTATTGTTTATTTTGGCTATTGAGCCCCTGGCTATGTCAATTAGAAATTAGACAAATCTTTTTGGAATAACAATTGGACGATAAGAACATACTAGAATATCACTTTATGCAGACAACATCATTCTATTTTTATCAAATCATTCGGTTAGTATTTCCGCCGTCTTGGAGGTAATTAGAAAGTTCAGTCAATTCTCGGGATCTAGTATTAATGACACAAAATCTGCAATATTATTCTTAAACAAAGCAGAGAGAGCCTGCCCGGTTATACCGACACCATTTTTAAACGCTGAAGATGGGTTTACCTACCTTGGAATTAGGGTTACTCTTCAGATGGGTGCAATTGCTACAGCTAATTATGACCCGCTGATGAGTGAGGTACACTTGAAAGGTGGACCAAACTCCCACTATCTTTGATTGGTCAAATTAATTTAATTAAAATGGCTATTCTGCCAAAATTTCTGTATCTTTTTCAGTCTCGTCCACTGTCGCTACCAGAACCCTTCTTCTGAGAACTGAACAGCCGGTTTTGCAGATTTCTCTGGAACAACAGAAAACTTCGACTCAGACTAAAATTACTGTATTTGCCGTATGACCGAGGGGGTTTGCAACTCCCTAATTTTAAGTGGTACTATTGGTCTGCTCAGCTACGTCGTGCTATGTTTTACTTTTCTACACTATCCATACCAGCATGGGTGTTTCTTGAACAGTCATCCTCTGTACTTCCACTTAATCTTTATCACTCTCCACTGAAAAAGACATCTAATCCTTTTCTTAAAAACACAATTGACATTGAGTACAAAGCCCATAAAAATATGGGCAACACATCCTCTATTTCTCACTTCTCTCCCATCTGGGGTAATACTCAGTAGTATTACTACATCCGGGGTAATACTCAGTAGTAGTAATACTCACTGGGCACAGCAGATGGAGGTTTTAAGAAATGGGCGGACCAGGGATTGCAAAAACTTGGAGATTTATATGTGGATGGTAAACTATTGTCATTTGATGAACTCTGTTCAAAATATTCTGTACCCAGAAAACACTTTTTCAAATATTTACAGCTAGAACACTTCATTCGATCAAAGCACTGTGACACTCAAGAACTGTTTGGAAGGTGTGGTTATGAAACATATATACAGTAGACAGCAAATATCTTTACTTTATGCCATGCTTGTTTCTACAGACAAGGAATCTAGTTTTGATAAAATGACAGGATGGAGTTCAGATATTAAAACTTCTTAACATCCAATATACCGGCGCCGATACGTTTTGTGTTTTTTTTTTCTTCACTCATAAAGATACTTATTCTTTGTTCAACTCCACTAAGTTATACCTCGTTTTAAAGCTTAGACTTTCAATAAAACGATTATAGCATCCATGTCAGGGTTTGTTGTGTGGATGAGAAGCAGGGCAGTAGATGCTCCAAACAAAGTCTTTTAATTAACAAATCCAAACTGAAAACAAGCTTGCGCCGAGCAAAATACTAAACATCTCAAAACCTAGAGCTAGAAAACACAAAACTCGCCTCCAAACATCAACTGGCAAGTACAGGAAAACAGAGAGACAAGACAAACACGCAGGAGAGTGAGGAAAAGCAACCCCTTAAATACTGGCAGGAGAAAAATAGGAACCAGGTGAAGATCATTAGGGAAGAGTGGTGATCAGACCAGGGAGACACACCAAAGAGCAACACAGCACCTAAAAGGAAATAAAGTGAGTGATTTCAAAATAAAACAGGAAATGAACAAAAACACTCTGACTTCCTGACTAAAGCTGACAGTACCCCTCCCTCAACGTGCGTCTCCAGGTGCACTGCGAAACTTGTCCGGATGACTTCGATGGAAGTCCAGAATGAGACCCTTATCCAGGATATGAGAGGACGGCTCCCATGACCGCTCTTCAGGACTGTACCCCACCAAGTCCACCAGATATTGCAACCCACGGCCACGCCTTCGGACATCCAAGAGCCGGCGGACACTATATGCGGGGTGATCGTCAATGAGCCACGGTGGGGGAGGAGGAGTCGGCGCAAGTTGAAGGGGGCTGGTAACATGGGGCTTCACCTGAGAAACATGAAAGACAGGGTGGATTTGCAGGGTTCGAGAAAGCTGCAGTCTCACAGTCATCGGGTTTAGTATTCTTTCAATGGTGAAGGGACCGATGTAATTGGGGGATAATTTCTTGGATTCGGTGCGGAGACGAATATTGGCTGTTGGGAGGTACACAGACTGACCCACCACGTATGGGGGAGCAGCAGAACGACATCGATCCGCAAGCCTCTTGTTCGCAGCCGATGAACGAAGCAGCGCCGCACGGGCCTCCCTCCAAATGCGCCAACATCGCTGGACCTGATGCTGTACAGAGGGGACTGCAATGCCCACCTCCTCCTCCGGAAACAGCGGGGGTAGGTAGCTACTCAAATGGGGAGAGAACAGAGGCAGATGTCGTGAGGGTATTGTGTGCATACTCAACCCACGGAAGATCTGTGCTTCAGGTGGTCTGACAGCGGGCACAAATGCAGCAGAGGGCTGCTTCCAGGTCCTGATTGGTCCTCTCTGTCTGGCCATTGGTCTGAGGATGAAACCCAGAAGAGAGACTAGCGTTGACCCCAAAAGCCTTACAAAAGGCCCGCCAGACCTGAGAGATACACTGGGGCCCGCGATCTGAGACTATATCACTGGGCAAACCATGTAGCCAGAAAACGTGCCTGATCATTAGTCAGGCTGTTTCAGATGCAGTGGGAAGTTTGGTCAGGGCAATGAAGTGGGCTGCCTTAGAAAAACGATCAACCACCGTCAGAATAGTGTTCTTTCCACTTGACATTGGCAAACCTGTCACAAAGTCCAGGGTGATGATGTGGGACCAGGGTCGTCCAGGTACGGGGAGTGGCCGCAGTTCTCCAGAGGGAAGCTTGTTGCTGGACTTGCCTCTGGCGCAGACGAGGCAAGCTGCCACAAATTCCCTGACATCCTTAGCCAGGCTAGGCCACCAAAAACGGCAACAAATGAATGATTCAGTCCTGCGAGCCCCTGGATGACAGGTCAGACAGGAGGCATGCGCCCACTGGAGGACCTTTGTTCGTGCCGATTTGGGAACAAATAGTTTGTTAGCTGGTCCCCCACCTGGATCTGGTTCCTGTCGTTGAGCCTCCTGGATCTCCTCAGTCAATCGCCATCTCAGCGTTCGCAAGACGCAGGAGGGAGGTACTATAGTCCCCGACTCCTCAGGGTTGTCCACAGGTTCAAATTGTCTGGATAGGGCATCAGGTTTAACGATGTTAGAGCCAGGGTGAAAAGAGATCACAAAATTAAAACGGTCAGAAAACAATGCCCACCGAGCCTGACTGGAGTTTAATTGTTTAGCCATCCGAACGTATGCCAGGTTCTTATGGTCCGTCCAGACTATGAATGGTTGTTCAGCCCCCTCTAACCAGTGACGCCATTCCTCAAGAGCGAGCTTGATGGCAAGGAGCTCTTTATTGCCCACATCATAGTTACGTTCTGCAGCACTAAGCCGTCGGGAAAAGAACGCACAAGGGTGCAACTTATCCCCTGCCCCCGACATCTGAGAGAGAACAGCCCCTACTCCAAAAGCCGAGGCATCCACCTCCACAATAAACTGGCGAGCAGGGTCAGGCGCCACCACAGAACTAAACCCACGAATAAACCTACGAAGAAAATTGGCAAACCCTCGGAACCGCTGGAGTTGTTTACGGTTAACAGGGGTGGGCCACTCCAGAACAGCCTTTATCTTCTCAGGATCAGGCCTAACTTCACCCTGAGCTATTACAAAACCCAAAAAGGAAACAGAGGAAGTATCTAATTTACACTTCTCAGCTTTCACAAACGGCCTGTTCTCCAAAAGACGTTGGAGCACCAATCGAACATGCCGCCTATGTTCGGTATGGCTCTTAGAAAACACCAGAATATCATCTAGATAAACAAAAACAAAGTGATGCAAAAAATCCCGCAGAACATCATTAATTAAGTTTTGAAAAACCGCGGGAGCATTGGTAAGTCCAAAAGGCATTACAAGGTACTCAAAGTGACCCATCGGTGTGTTAAACGCAGTCTTCCATTCGTCCCAAGAACGAATACGCACCAAGTGATAAGCATTTCTCAGGTCAAGGGGGGAGAAAATACAGGCCTCTTAAAGAGTGTCAAAAGCAGAGTTCATCAACGGAAGTGTATAGTTGTTCTTAACAGTAATGCCGTTAAGTCCCCAAAAGTCCACGCAGGGACGAAGAGAGCCATCCTTCTTACTAACAAAGAAAAACCCTGTTCCGACCGATGACGAAGACGGGCTAATCAGGCCAGAGTCCAAAGAGTCAAATATTTATTGTTCCATAGCTTCACGCTCCGGTTTGGACAAACTATACAAACGAGAGGTAGGCAGCGTGGCCCCAGGAGTAAGGTCTATGGCGCAGTCATAAGGACGATGAGGAGGCAGAGAACATGCCCTATCTTTACTATATACCGCGGCAAGATCGTGATACTCTGCTGGAACCCGAGATAGATCAGGTGAGGACGGCGCCACCATTGGGTCTGAGAGGTCAGAATAAGGGGTGTGAGCTGAACGCAGACAGGTGGCGGGGCAATGATCACTCCAGCCAGTCAACCGGCTGGAGGGCCAATCAATGACTGGGTTATGGTGAACTAACCAGGGTTGACCCAACACCACTGGGTTCTGGGGGGAATCGAGAAGAAAAAATCTGGTTTGTTCATGATGGTTACCCGACACCACTAGATTAAAAGGGGTCAGAATGATATTTAACAGTGGAGACCAAAAGACCATTAAGAGACGTGACTCTGAGAGGTTGACTAAGAGTCTCAAAAGTAATGCCCGCCTGTCTGGCCAGCTTAACATCTAAGAGGTTCTGCTCAGAACCAGAGTCAACGAGGGCTTTAACAACCGAGGGTCTCTCCTTAGACCAAATAGTAACCTCTAAGGAAAGAGAAGAACCAGATGTGGTGGACATACGCTCCTCGCCTGCCAATCTGCCCACCTTCAGAGACAAGCGGGGGCTTTTGGGTTCTTCGGACAGTTCCTGACTATACGACCTCTCTGACCACAATAGAGGCACTCACCTGACCGTATCTGACGCTCCCGTTCAGCCGTCGTAGTCAATTGCGTCCTAACTGCAGCAAAAACAGCAAAAACAGAACGGTTCAGTGCAGGACGATCAAATCCCTGAGGTCTCTCCCTCAGACGAGAAGACGAGCGATAAACTTCCCTGTCCCACAGCTTGTCGTCAACCCGAATTGAAAATAAAATCCCTGTTTTATCCGAAACAGAGCCGTATCTCTCCCTGGTCTGATCCGCTGAAAAACCCGGGCCAGGGCCTCGGTGAAGGCCTGTAGAGATGCGCAGACAGAGGAACGGCGCGCCCACTCGGTCGTGGCCCAACTCTCAGCTCGTCCTGATAGTCGGGAGATGATAAATGCCACTTTCTCCAGGTCTGAAGGAAAAGAGGCCGACTGGAGCTGGAAACATAATTCACACTATGTCCGAAAGGGTCGGCAGTCACCTAAATCTCCAGACCATCGTTCTGGAGGTGGCATGGGTGTAGCTCCGGAAGCAGAGGGGACAGGTGCTGGCGCCAGTGTTGGTGTATCGGGACCCGGAGAGCTGGTTGGCAGCAAGGGAGATGAACTGAGCTGCTGCAATCCTTGTGATATCTGGAGCACCTGATCGCTGAGAACAATTAGCTGTTGGTTAGTCTGTCCGGAAACCTCCACTATATCCTGGCGGAGACGGTCTATTTGCTTCTGCTGAAGTTGGGAATCTCGGTCCTGTTTAGCGAGCGCCGCTCGCACTGTTCCGCTGTCCATAGTATCCATTTTGGCAGGTTTGTTCTGTCAGGGTTTGTTGTGTGGATACAAAGCAGGACAGTAGATGCTCCAAACAAAGTCTTTTAATTAACAAATCCAAACTGAAAACAAGCTTGCGCCGAGCAAAATACTAAACATCTCAAAACCTAGAGCTAGAAAACACGAAACTCGCCTCCAAACATCAACTGACAAGTGCGGGAAACCAGAAAGACAAGACAAACCCGCAGGGGAGTGAGGAAAAGCAACCCCTTTAAATACTGGCAGGAGAAAAATAGGAACCAGGTGAAGATCATTAGGGAAGAGTGGTGATCAGACCAGGGAGACACACCTAAGAGCAACACAGTACCTGAAAGGAAATAAAGTGAGTGATTTCAAAATAAAACAGGAAATGAACAAAAACACTCTGACTTCCTGACTAAACCTGACAATCCATTCTTATGTTTTTGCTAGTTTCAAGAAGAAATAACTTATTATCCGCCAAAAAAAATCAAACTGTGTAGAGCAAATTTCTTACCGGTGATCAAGTTCTGACAGCCTCAGACGGGTTCGATCTCTATGTAATTGGTCTCAATTTGTCCGTAATAATCCATAGAATAACTATATGAAATCGTATTTTCTCGAAAGTAATCCAGTTTGGAGAAATACTCCAGAAAACGTGATTTTTTTTTTCTGTGAGAAATCCATGGTAAAACGTAGCAGTCGCATTCCAATCTCCATAGCAACTGCCAAGCTGTGTTTCTAAGTTCATCCTGGGGATCTTTATTTTCTTCACGAAGTTATCTACAAAATGAGACCATTCGCAAAACTTTCCGATCATGGGTTTGTTTGTTAGAAGGCTTTGAATAAAAGAAGCGCTCCTCCTTCAGCTAACAGTAGCATTAGCTTGTTAGGTGCCAGCTAATGACATCACTTAAAAAGATATAATTGGCCTATAAAGATAGCTGATAATTACAGCTTCAAAACGAGGCGCTCAACTCAAAACCGGACCAATCCGATCGCTTTTTATTCAGCTGCGTAATGGAATCTTACAACAACAAACCAAGGCCATCTTGGTGCATCAAGACGCATACCTCAGCTCCATGAGGGCAGACAGACTGAGTGAGTGATCACAGATTGAGTGATTTTCAAGTTTATTTTCAACTTTTCTTTTGGCAAACTGTATTACTGGGGTTTTGGAGCATATTTTTTATCCAAAAAACTTTTATTGTGCATGATTTTTATGAAAAAAATTATAATTACAGCCAAAATTAGAAAATTAAAGCCAAGAAAATAAAATAAAAAAAAAAAGTTACAGAAACACTAATAAGCATTTTTATGACTAAAAAGGTGATAGAATGGCAAAAATTCAATTTGGTACACTTTTAGACAGCTTATTCCGAATGGACATTTTTTTACTAAAAGGTCAATGAATAAAAAAACTTTTGTACCTAGAGATCTGAAACTTTACACAGTTGCTGTCAACAAGATTTTTGCCATACATATGGAAGGAATTATGCCTACTAAGAAGTATGTCTTGGCTAGGGACATTGGAAAATGAAAAGAAATTAGGCAAGGTTAAAAATGTACAATTCTTTTATGTTAGAACTACTGTAGGATAGGTTCTGAAGCTCTGACACTCTTCATGTACATATTTGCAGAAACTAGAAGGTCTAAGCTTTATTTTGATGTATAGTACAAGCATGTGACTTGAAAGATGTTGCTGTAATAAGCAATGGCATATGGGTATGTCCAACTATCGTGCACAGCTCGAAGATAGGTGGGTGTAAAGAGGACAGCCCTAAAAAAATATATAAAAAACAAACCAACTAAGTGGGGCTATAAACTTTTTGTGCTTGCTGACTCTGCCACAGGATATACGTGGAACTTTTTTGTGTACGAAGGCAAGGCTTCTGACACTGGGAAAGGATTGAGTTATGACTCTGTAATGTCTCTAATGAATATTCAAAACCTAGGAACTGGATATCACCTATTTGCTTCACTGTGGCACTATCAGAACCAACCATGTTAAGTTTTCTAGAACCACTTTGACACAGTTGGAGTTCTGAATCCAACTGATTAGAGAACTTTGTGAGAGTGGAAGTGCGTTGAGCTCAACCAACCGTCCACCAACTCCTGGTCCAGATACAACCTCACATACACCAATGTATTTTGTAGAGGACAGTGATGTTCCCAAATATCTGTCTGCTACTGCAGGGAGACAACAGTGCAAAGTCTGTCACAAAGACACCTGTAGGTTGCAGAGCATGTGAAGTTCCTCTTTGCTTTCTACCTGGTCAAGACTGCTATCACCAGTGGGACCAAGAAAGGAACCTGTTGTAGAGATTTATTTCATTTTGTTTTCTTGTAAATAGTTGAAGGTTTTGCACTAAATTGTAGTAATTTTACTTCAATTCTCAATATCATTTAGTTGCACAAAAGAAAGATTTTTTTTATGTATATCTATTTTTTGCTATGGAAGAGTCTTTTTTTTAACATTTGAGTTCTTGTTTTTATCTAAATAAAACATATAATTTATCCAGTTGTATATTTCATTTCTTGTGCATGATTTTTATGGAAAAATTTATAATTACAGTAAAAAATATTAAAATATACATTTAAAAAATTATGAAAAAAAATTATCTGTGGGGGGTATTCAAAGTCACAGAAACACTAGTATGCATTTTTTTATGACTAAAAAAGTGATAGAATGGCAAAAATTCAATTTGGCAGATTTTGGCACATATTTGGACAGCTTGTTCCGAATGGACACTTTTATACTAAAAAGTATAAAAGGTATAATACTATACTAAAAGTAATAGTATTACTATAGAAGTATAAAAAGTTTTAGTATAAAACTTTTCAAAAAATGACATTTAAAAAAATCCATTTTTACTCCATACCAAATTAAAAACCTAAATTAAAATTACAAAAAAAACGGTAGAACAATATTTATTCATGCAAAAAGGAAAACGTTTCCCTTTTTTAAAAAAAATAAAGAATGATGCATTGTAGTTATTTTTCATTCCCCTATTCCCACTGATTTACACTTTTTAGTTCTTTTTTGTTGTTGTTGTTATTGTTTCATTTCATTCAAAACAAAAGAACAAACGCATCTTAAAAAAGGTTTCAGTAAAATAATTATGAATGAAAGGGTACAGAAAGAAGCAAAGCTTATAATATCTGCCCCTTAGCAACAGAAATTATATATAAGCAGGGTGATGCACAACATATTAAACATCAAACAACATCAACAACAACAACAAAAAGAGTTTTCTGCTACTCATATTTATCAATTAACAATTGTTTCACACTTTTCTTAAATAAATGAATGGACTTACATGATTTAATTTTACTGTGCAGGTTGTTCCACAGATTATCTCCTTGAACTGAAACACATCTTTGTTTTGGTTTGGTTCGAAACTGTGATTTAACAAAAAGATCAGTTCCTCTTAAATTATGCATACTTTCTCTCTTTTTTAATTGTTTTTGTAATCTATACGGTAATACCTCTTGACGAGCTTTATACATAGTTTTGAGAAGGTTATATTCTAACAATTTGTTGAATTTGAATGTTTTTAATTGGATAAATATTGGATTTGTGTGCGCTCTGTAACCACTCCCACTGATAATACGAAGAGCTCTCAGCTGTAAACAAAAAATTGGTTCAATGTGTGTTTTGCAAGCACTTCCCCACACTTCAACACAATAGGTCAAGTACGGAACAATCAAAGAGTTGTATAATAAAAACATAGCGTCTTTGTTCAGAGAATCTTTCACCCTGTGTAGAACAGCAATGGTTTTTGATACTTTATTTCTTACTTTTTTTCTATATGATGTTTCCATGTTAACTGTTCATCAATCAGAACACCAAAACTATTTATTTTTTCTGTTCTTTCAATTTCTAATCCTTGTGTAAACAGTCTTGGATTTATATCTTTGTTTTTACAGCTAAAAACCATAAACTTAGTTTTATTTATAGATAATTTATTGGCATTGAACCTTTTTAATATTTTTTTTAAACTCATTTTCTACAGTTTTTAGAACCTCGCTTATATTTTTCCCAGAGTAAAATAAAATGGTGTCGTCTGCAAACAGGATGCATTTTAGTGGGTTGGAAACAGACATAATATGTTCAATATAAAGAAGAAAGAGTATTGGACCAAGGACTGAACCTTGGGGAACTCCACACGTTATTTTACAATATTTAGATTTTGTGCTATTGATTTCTACAAACTGATAACAGTCTGTTAAGTAATTTGTGACCCATTGATGTGCCACACCTCTTATGCCATATTTATATAATTTTTGCAATAGAATTTCATGATTTGAAGTATCAAAGGCTTTTTGAAGATCTACAAAGATAATGACTAGAAAATGTTTTTTTGTCCATGGCGTTGGTAATTTCTTCGGCCAGTTCCATTAACGCTGTAGCAGTTGAATGATTTGAGCAAAATCCATATTGGCTGTGACTTTGGGAGGGGGAAGGATGGCTCAGTGGGTAGGGCGACCGCTCCGTAACCGGAAGGTCGCAGGTTCAATCCCCCGTCCAGAGTCCATGCCGAGGTGTCCTTGAGCAAGACACCGAACCCCCAGTTGCTTCTGATGACAGTGGTTTGCGCCTTGCATGGTAGCTCCCATCATCAGGAATGAATGTTGTGTGTACGAATGATTGTATGGAGTGAATGAATAATGCATATATACACAGTATGTAAAGCGTCTTTGAGTGTCTAGAAAAGCGTTATATAAGTTCAATGTATCATTATTACTTATAAATAAACTTATTTAATCTATTCACAAAAAGTCTTTCCAAAAGTTTAGAGAACTGTGAAAGCAGTGATACAGGCCTATAATTAGATAAGTCATTTTTATTTCCTTTTTTAAAAAGTGGAATAACTTTTGCTACTTTCATATGTTCAGAAAAAACTCCTGTGCAAAAAGAAAGATTACATAAATAAGTAAACGGTTCAATAATGTCTATAATTTTCTTTATCAGTATCATATTTACATCTGCATAGTCATTTGATTTTTTTATTTGCACATTTTTTGACAATTTTCATAATTTCGCTTGCTTGCACATTATGAAGAAAAATAGTATTTACATTTTCAACTATGGTTCGACCATCAGAGTGCTGCGTTGGGATAGCTTGTGCCAGCGCCGGGCCAATGTTCACAAAGTAATGATTAAATTCATTTACAATATCTTCTTTTCCAAAAATATCAACGTTATTCTTTGTGATGTAATTTGGAACATTAGCATTTACGTTATCTTTTTGTAAGATGGTGTTTACCACACCCCATGTATCTTTGGCAATATTTTTGTTTTTGTCTAATAATTTGGTATAATAATCCTTTCTTTGCCTTCTCATTATTGATACTAGTTTATTTTTGTATTGTTTATACCTTACTTCAGCATCTTTAGTTTGAGAAATATTCTATAAAGGTGATTTTTTTTTTCTTACACGCATTTTTCAACCCGTTTGTCATCCATGGCTTATGAATGGTCTTTTTACCATTAACACAGATTTTTCTTCTTTTGCAATTTTTGTCATAAAGATCATTAAATGTCACCATAAATCCCTTATATGCGTCATTCATGTTATCAGTATATACATGATTCCAGTTTTGTTTTTTAAGGTCTTCTCTAAAAGCTTCTAAAGCCTTCTTGGATCTATGCCTTACTGTGTATAAATTTCCTCTTGCACCTTGTCGTAGCACAATTTTTCATAAATCATAAACACAGGGAGGTGATCACTCACGTCTCTCAAAAGGATACCACTAATAATTTCACCGTGTAAATTTGTATATATATTGTGTGATCCTGGGGCCCGTTTCAAGAAGGAGGATTTGTTGAAACTCAAAGTTTGTTAACCCCAGACTGTGGAAAACTCAGACTTTTCGGTTTCAGAAAGGGGGGGAACTTAAACCAGTAAACTCTGGGTTAGTTAAGCCGGTTCCAAGAAGAGAGTTAATCAAAACTCAGAGTCGGTGACCATGGCAACTGACTCAGCAAACCAAACCTGGTCAGTAGCAGGTTTACTTGAGAAAACCCAGAGTTTCTCCCGGTTTCCGCTCCTTTTTAAAGTGAACAGGATTTAAATACGCATTCCTCGTTCAATCTGTTTGCACATTGATGGATAAATTGCAAAAATTTCTCCGATGAGGGAAAAATAAAGTATGTAAAAATAAAAAAAAACACCTGTTTCCTTCACGCAGAGACTAAAATGGCATGTCCTTTTCCAGATCATCCTGTAGATGAGGACGCTGGATTAATTCACAGGGAAATGAATTCATGCCACAAAATAATTTTGAGACCACAAGTTAATTTTAATTAAAATCATCTCTTCATTCATGTTTATTTGGGCGGTACTGTTTTTCTTGAGACTCCATAACATACATCAATAATCTTATTCATACATCAGACACATCACCCACTCTTGTATTGCGTGTTGCGTTACGTTTTTTTTTTTTTCTTTATAAAGTTGCAATAGCTCAGTGGTAGAACTTTCACCCTTGGATCGGGAGTTCACGGGATCGAATCCCACTGAGCTCATGACAACTTGCTGCGGTGTAATGCAGTACACAAATTTTCCCATTGAGGGATGAATAAAGTATACTATTTATTTTTTTTATTTTATTGTAAAATAAAAATATTCCAGTAAAATAGGAAATCATTCTTAATTTTTTAATCATTTAAGGAATTACATCAGTAATTAAGATCAATATCAGTATGAATTAAAAGTACTTTTTAAACTTCTCATTGTGGATGAGGTGGGATTTTTATAGTAATGATGATCCTATTATAAAATATGTTTTATGGAGAACAATAAATACATAAATCTAAATGTGTTTTTAAACTTTACCAACACTGATGTAGTTCTATAAATAATCCTGTCAGCATTAAAAGAACATGACAGCAGCTAAAAATGAAACATAAAACCATAATTCAAACAGGTAAGACAAGATGATGTCATAGGTCATAGGTAGACCACCTGACTTTACAAAAAATTCACATATTAAATAATTAAGTCTAGCAGTGCAGCTGCTGCAAACTGTGGCTGCACTAACGTGCTCAGCATCTCCAACTTAATGAAGAAAAAAAAAACGCAACGCAACACACGATAGAAGAGCCGCACTGGGTGATGTGTTTGATATATGGATGGGTAAGATTATTGATGTACGTTATGGAGTCCAAAAGAAACGGTACTTCTCAAATAAAAACACATGGGGATGTGATGAATGATTAAGTCGCGGCCTCAAAATTCTTTCTCAGTATAAATTTAATTCTCTACGAATTAATACGGCTTCCTCATCATTAAGATTCTCTAAGAACGAACATGCCATTTTGGTCTGTGCGTGAAGGAAACAGGTGAAATCTATCAATGCACAAACAGATTGAACGAGGTAGGCCTATTTAAATCCTGTTCACTTTAAAAAGGAGCGGAGACCGAGAAAAACTCTGGGTTTCCCCAACTAAACCAGCTCCCGACCAGGTTTAATTTGCTGAGTCAGTTGCCCAGTAACCGTCTGAATTTTGATTACCTCTCTTCTTGAAATGGTGTACAAAACCGTGGTGAGACCTGCCATGCTGTTTGGCACAGAGGCCAGTGCCACAGTGGCACTGTGAAAAAGACAGGAAGCAGAGATGGAGAGAGCAGAGATGAAGATGCTGAGGATGTCTTTGGGAGAGACCAGGATGTACAGGATTAGAAATTAGTATATCAGGGGAACAGCACATGTTAGAAGTTTTGGAGATAAAATCCGAGAGGCCAGACTGAGATGGTTTGGACATGTGCAGAGAAGAGAGAGCGAGTACATCGGCAGAAGGATGCTGGGTTTGGATTCACCAGGAAAGAGGACTAGAGGAAGACCAAAGAGGAGGCTCATGGATACAGTGAAGGGAGACATGAAAATAGTTGGTGTGACCAAAGAGGATCCAGGAGATGGGGTTAGATGGAAGAAACTAACTTACTGTGGTGACCCCTGAAGTGAAATGCCGAAAGGAGAAGAAGATTTTCAACATTTGCTTCAACATCAGCTTCACATTTTATAGTTTTAATGTAAAATCAAAAATGAATTTTAGATCCAACTTTATGTCTAAAAACACTCACCTTGCTCATAGTAAACCCTGGATCAGAGAATCTATCAGTTCTGTTTGATGAATATTTAAAGAGCTGCTGAGCAGGGAGTGTCAGAGAGAAAGCGGAGGCGGATTTCTTTTTTTCCAGAAACTCTGCAGTTTTTTTTTTTTTCTCACAAAGAAATATTTAAGATAAAAAACCTCAAAGCAAGTAATAATGATCTGGTTTTTAAAGTAGAAAAAGTTTCAAAAAAGTCTTCTGGACAATTTAATTCTTGATCGAGACGTTTCGACTTCCATCCGGAAATCATTTTCAATCTGATTGAAACCAACTCCACTGGCTCCCGAGTTCAGAATTATATTCAAAATTCTTACACTCATAATCAAGGCCTTCATGTGGTCACCTCACTTCTTTAGGTCTTCCTCATCCAGCCATCTCACGGTTCCTGGTATGCCCATGTTAGCAGGACATGGAACTCACTCCCACCTGACATCCAGAACACCCCCCGTTTAAATTCACACCTGCTATAATATTTCTCTCTGCTTTTATTGTTTTTATATTTTGTCTTTTACTTCTGTGCCCTTGAAATTTTTTAAAAGGGCTTAGAATTACAATTATAGTTATTATTTACCTATTATTTCTCTCTGGGCTTCACAGCAAGAAGGTCAGGTGTTCTAGTTTTGAAGTGTGGGTGAGGCTTGAAACACTGGCCTTTCTGTGTGGAGTTTGCATGTTCTCCCCATGTATGTGTGGGTATTTTCTGGTGTCTTTCCACCCTCCAAAAATCTACATGTTAGGTTGATTGGCTGCTAGGAGATTGCTCCAAGGAATGTATGTGTGTGTGTGTGTGTGTGTGTGTGTGTGTGTGTGTGTGTGTGTGTGTGTGTGTGTGTGTGTGTGTGTGTGTGTGTGTGTGTGTGTGTGTGTGTATCCTCCCTCTCACCTTGATTCAGCTGGGTCAGGCAGCATCACCCCCACACCCTGTTAGTGTTTCTAAAGTAGACCTTGACTCTAAAATAAAGTTGCTTATGATTATTCCTCCACGTTTCCTCCCTCCTCCTTTACCTGCTGTCTTTCTGAAATAAAAAAAAAAAAAAATGGGTCACCTCTAACCTCCTCAAACTAAATTCTGATCAAACTGAGGTTCTTCTCATAGGCTCCAGATCCACATTATCCAAATTCAATAGTTTCTCTCTTTTACTTTCCCTCAAGTCATGAGTCTGGGTGTCATCCTTGATTCCATCACCCAGTCTGTTTATTTTCATCATCTCCGTCCTTCCCTCACGTCCCACACCGCTGCCATCCTTGTCAACAGTCTCGTCACCACTCGTCTAGACTAAAACTCCTCTGGAATCCTCTGTTTTCATCACATCAACCAAGTTCTTCAGCAACTTCACTGGCTCCCATTGAACCCAGAATCATCTTCAAAATTCTCATTCTCACTTTCAAAGCCGGGAGGAGACCAAGAGCCAGACCCCTGACCCACTGGAGAGATTATGTATCACAGCTAACTGGGGAACGTCTCGGGATCTTCCTGGGTGAGCTGGAGGATGCAGCCAGGATGAGATGGCCTGGGTATCCCGTCTGAGGCTGTTGCCCCTATGGCTTGGCCCGGATAAGTGGATGGCAACGAATCGGAACAAACCTATATGGATACCATTATAATAGATATTAAAGCAGCAGTAATTATGATTGTGAAATGATTTCTCACAAAAATACAATAATTTGCCCCAATAATCAGTCATGTTTGTAGCAATAATAACAAACTTAAGTACATGTTTGAACATAAAACATTTATTTACTCAAAATATTAAATCAGACACTTACTTGTATTTGTTATGTGAATCGAAACAAAACTTATTTTCATGAACAAGCTACCAAATTCTTTCTTTAGATTTAAAATTTTGTGGAATACTTCTGATATTTCTGATGTTCAAACATTATAAAATGTCTCTGAGTCATCAGTTCATTTACTATGAAGGTGGAAGGCCCTGTATGCTTCTCACCAGTGCATTATAACATGCTGAATAATTTGACACAGCAATCTGTTATAAATCTTGTAAATCTGCATCAGTCAGTTGTGTTCTGTGTTTATTTTTAATGAAATTCTGTTTGGAAAAGTTTGAGTCACATAAATTTGTTGAACCAAAAAGCAGGCCACTTTCATAGCTGCAGTGCATATACCTCTGTACTTCTCTTTGTCAACAGAGCACCAAAAGTTTGCTGAAAACTGATGGGCTTCAAGGTTTATGTCAATTTTACAGCATTAAAATTTCCATCTCTAAATCGGTATCACTCAAATTGAACAAATCACTTAGCTGCTTGGCAGCAAATGATTTGTTCATAAAATCACATCTACGTTCATAAAAGGATTTGTAACAAATGACACACGTGGTGTAAGCTTCTCAAAATGACAAAACCTGTCATCAAGTTCCTGTACTAATCTGTTTATGACTTGGGAGTACATTGTTACAACTTCATCCAAAGTTGCAAATGTAGAGACTCTGTGTTTTGACACTGTGTTTTAACACTGCGTGCGCATGAGTAAGTTGCAATTGTTTTCGTCATTTCAAGCTGTGCAGAGAAAATGTCCATCTAAGCTCTAATTTTTTTTACTGCACCGATCTTGAGAGCAACAGTTTTGTCTTTACATTGCAGTTCTCAATTCAAATGGTCCAGTTTCTCAGTTAAAAATATGAGATCATGTATCCACTTTGGCGATGAGTCTTCTCTCTTGGATGGCATAACCTCTTTGGCTCAACCCCAAAGTGACTCAAAACGCTGCAGAGACCCTCCTCTACTAGGCCATCTTATCTCATCCTATAATAGCATGTCACATTTATCAGACAGCTGGAGTTTCAGTTGTTTAAGACCAACAAAACTCCCTGGCTTTTCTCCAGTATTATTATTTCATAATCTAGAGAAAACTTTGCCATCCGACGACATCCATCACGTCCTTGAAACCTTTTAACAAATTCAACTGTCTTTAGTCGCAATTAAAACAGTGTAAAAGTTTTTAAAAAACAACGGCTGTTAGAATCCATAAACAAAAAACGGTGGAAGAATTAGTTTCAGTTGAAAACGTCTCATAATGATTCAAACGATGGCGATCTTGAGAGAAAGTCAATTGAGTTTAAAACTCGTGGAACTCCAAAGAAAGGAGTATCTGGTGCAGCATGGAGGATAAATTTTATAGCAACGTTAATCCAGCTTGATATTGTCCAGTTACTCATCAAGGAGCAAGAAGTCCTTTCCAAGCAGGTCATACATTTGAGGTGCGACTAGCAAAGCAGATGAAAAAACAAACTGGAACCAAGACTTGCTAAAAAAAAAAGGTTACTTACAGTGAGCAGAGATTCCTGATTGCTTTAGTTTTTAAAACAGAAACACCATTTGTAAACCGGTACGGGTCACCTCTTTGCTCTCTATCAACGTTCAGTGGTGTTGCAGTGAAGAATTTATAAATGCAAGTTTGAACAACTGATAAGAACCAGATTAAAGCCAAATATAAGCCCAGTAAAAGTCCAATTAAAATCCAGATTAAAGCCAAATAGCAGCTAAATAAAAGCCAAATACAAATCCAAATTAAAGCCAGATAAAAGCCAAGTTAAAGCCAGATTAAAAGCCAAATTAAAGTCAATTAAAGCCAATTTCTGATTGGTAATTTATGAATGATGATAATAGGATTACCTTCGATAGGTGGGTGGAAAACATGTTTTGTTTTGTTTTTTTTTACTGACAGCAGCGTTGAGGTTTCTTCTCGACTAGGTCCCCTCTCGATCAGACAGACTTCTTTGTTATTGTAGGATTAAAATGTTTGCCTTTGATCGGCGGCAACAAATTTTTTTACAAATGTTGGAAGTTGGTTTTATGTTGTCTTGTAGAATTTTGCTTGTTTAAAAATGGAGGATGAAGAAACATGTTTTTGATGTCTTTTTCTTTGTCCTTTCGAGCAGTTTTTGTTTTTTCACCTGCTGGCCTCAAAATGAAATCATGACCATTTTGGAGAGACTATGTATTATCATCTTGACTGACGCTTGTTTTTCGGAGATCATCTTCTGGCTTGTGATCGACCAACATTGACATCTTTTCTTGTCAGTTGATGACTTTTGTCTTTTTTTTCCAGACTGCAGTTCGATAAACATCTTACGTTGGTTTTACGTCGTCCTGTCGTTAAAATCTTGTTTGTCGTGTTGGAAAATCAAAGAATGAAGGATGGGGAAGCTTTCATATTTTTAATGGCATTATCGCACTTCTTTTAGTCAATGTTTGCTTTCTTTTTTAAGATGAAATCATGTAAGTTTGGATTACTCTGATGATGACGTGCTGACATTTTGGAAATCATATCCTCGCTTTTGATCGACAAACGATTACTATTTTCTGGTTTATTGAAGATTTTGTCATTATTCCAAACTATAATCCAACAGAGTCTTACTCTGACCAAAGAAGTTGTACTGATAAAAGAGAAAAACTCCTTTAATGATGTCGAATCTGACAACATCCTCACAGTCACTGATGTCAAAAGAAACCTTCAGATCTTCATGCCCTTGGTTGCTCGGCAACTTGTTCTGCCAACCCCCTCTTTTTCTTTATTTATTTGGAAATCGTGTGTTTTTATTCAAATTTTTAAATACCGCTTATTTTTTGTAAACCTTAAATTATAGGTTTTCCTTTTTTTGTTGTTGTTTTTTTTTGCCCCATTGCACTGAGTGGAGTTTGGAAATTTTCAGCCAAAAAGTTTATGCATTTTAAACTTTTAAGTGGATCGATCTTCTTCTTTCAGCTTTTCCCTTCAGGGGACGCCACGGCAAGTCAGTTTCTTCCATCTGATCCTATCTGCTGTATCCTCTTTGGTCACACCAACTACTGTATCTTCATGTCTTCCTTCACTGCATCCTCTTTGGCCTTCCTCTAGTCCTCTTTCCTGGTGGTTCCAAATCCAGCATCCTTCTTCCTATGAACTCTCTCTCCTCTGTACACGCCCAAACCATCTCAGTCTTGCCTCTTGAACTTTATCCCCAAAACCTCTAACATGTGCTATTCCCCTGATGTACTCATTTCTAATCCTGTCCATCCTGGTCACTCCCAGAGAGATCCTCAGCATCTTCATCTCTGCTACCTCCATCTATGCTTCCTGTCTTTTCTTCAGTGCTACTGTTTCTAGACCAAACAGCATGGCCGCTCTCACCACGGTTTTGTACACTTTCCGTTTCATTCTAGCTGAAACTCTTCTGTCGCACATCACACCTGATACTTTCCTCCACCCGTTCCAGCCTGCCTGAACACGCTTCTTCACCTCTTTTCCATAATCTCCATTGCTCTGGACTGTTGATCCTAGATACTTAAAATCTTCCACCTTCTTTATCTCTTCTCCCAGTAACCTCACTTTTCCATTTGGATTCCTTTTCATTCACACACATGTGCTCTGTTTTACTCTGACTAATCTTCATTCCTCTTCTTTCTAGTGCAAACCTCCACCTCTCCAGCTTTTCCTCCAGCTTTTCCTCCTCTCACTACAGATCACAATGTCATCTGCAAACATCATTGTCCATGGAGATTCCTGTCTAACCTCGTCTGTCAGCCTGTCCATCACCATAGCAAACAGCAAAGGACTCAGAGCAGATCCTTGGTGCAGTCCCACCCCACACACTCTTTCTCACCTACAGCACACCTCACCACTGTCGTACAGCCCTCATACATGTCCTGGACCACTCTAACATACTTCTCTGTCACACCAGACTTTCTCATACAATACCATAGTTCTTCTCGAGGTACCCTGTCATACGCTTTCTCTAGATCTACGAAGACACAGTGCAGCTCCCTCTGGCCTTCTCTGTACTTCTCTATCAGCATCCTGAAGGCAAATACTGCATCTGTAGTGCTGTTTTTAGGCATAAAACCATACTGCTGCTCACAAATTCGTACTTTCAGATTTATTCCTCTGTAGTTACCACAACTCTCCACATCTCCCTTGTTCTTAAAAATAGGAACCAGTGCAATTCTCCTCCATTCATCAGGCATTTTCTCACTTTCTAATATCCCGTTAAACAGCAAAGTCAGAAACTCAATTGCCACCTCACCTAAGCATTTCCATACTTCTACAAGGATATCATCAGGACCCAGAGCCTTTCCACTCTTCATCCTCTTCAGTGCCCTCTTTATTTCTACCTTACTGATCCCAGCCACTTTCCGGTCCACTATGGTAACATCTTCTACTCTTTGTTGTCTTTCATTTTCTTCATTCATCAACTCTTCAAAGTTCTCTTTCCATCTTCCCATCACATTACTGGTATCTGTCAAAAGACATCCATTCCTGTCTTTAATCACCCTAACTTGCTGCACATCCTTCCCATCTTTGTCTCTCTGTCTTACCAACCTGTATAGGTCCATCTCTCCCTCCTTGCTGTTCAGCCTAGCATATATAGTAGGTCATCATAGGCTACTTGTTTAGCCTTTGCCACCTCTACTTTAACCTTATGCTGTATCCCCCTGTATTTTTGCCTATTCTTTTCAGTCCTCTCAGTGTCCCACTTCTTCTTAGCCAGCCTCTTTCTTTTGATACAATCTTGCACGTCCTCATTCCACCACCACGTCTCTCTATCTATCTTCCTTCCAGATGACACACCAAGTACTCTCTTGCCTGTCTCCCTGATCGCTTTAGCTGTAGTTGTCCAGTCATCTGGAAGCTTCTCCTGCCCACCAATAGCCTGTCTCAACTCCTTTATAAAGTTCAAGCAGCACTCTTCCTTTTTCAGTTTCCACCATTTAGTCTTCTGCACTCCCTTCGTCTTTTTGAACTTCCTCACTGCTATGGTCATCTTACACACGATCACCCTGTGCTGTTTGGCTACACTGTCTCCTGCTACAACTTTGCAGTCACTGATCTCTTTCAGATTACACCGCCTACAAAAAATGTAATCAACCTGTGTACTCCTTCCTCCACTCTTATAAGTCACCCTGTGGTCCAGCCTTTTCTTGAAATAAGTATTCACTACAGCCATTTCCATTCTTTTTGCAAAGTCAATCACCATCTGTCCTTCTGCATTCCTGTTCTGGAGACCAAACCTGCCCATCACCTCCTCATCATCTCTGTTTCCTGCACCAACGTGGCCATTGAAGTCTGCTCCAATAATAACTCTCTCACTTCTAGGGATGCTCTGAACCACCTCATCAATTCTGACCAGAATTTCTCTTTCTCCTCGATGTCACATCCTACTTGTCTCGCATACCCACAAACAACGTATAACACCACCCCTTCAATTTCTAGTTTGAGGCTCATCTACAAAGCGCACCTTCAATAAATGACAATTTTTAAAAACTTTTTCCATATAAGGCACACCGCATTATAAGGCGCTACAGTAAAGGCTGTTCAACTTTGTTCTCTAGCTATGACCATCTCGCTTTGTTCCGCGGAAACTCTGTTTAGTCTTGTTTACTCGGCACAGCGCATCCTTTTGCTTCTTCCACTTCCTCACCATTTATTCATTGATGTTAAACGCTCTCACTTCGGCCAGAGGTAAGATCTTAAGCGCGAGCCCGACCCAAAATTCGGGTCGGGCCTAAAAATGTCAATCATTACGTCGGGTCGGGCTCGGGATTCTCTCTCGCTGACTTTTTTTTTTTTTTTTTAATAAATATACAGTATGTTTATAAAATGTAAACTAAAATAAGTTGTGGGTACTAAACTAAAAAAAAAAAAAAAAAAAAAAATGAATTACTCTATTCATCCCTCACCGGGGAAATTTGTTTGCTGCACTCCTTACACCGCAGCAGGCTGCCCTTCAACGGCACCAATGGTGAGAGAAGCGGGGGTTAGGTGTCTTCTCCAAGGACCCTAGACGTGCTCTCCGTGGGACGCGAACCCGCGACCTTCTGGTCCGCGGGCGAACGCTCTAAAGGAATACTTGTTATAAAATTAATAATTTGGATAAAACAGAGAAGTAATGTTTAACTACTAAACAGGATCCGCAGGGCCAGCGCATGCTCTGCGCACGTGAACGCCTCCTCTTAATTTGGTAATCCTCCCCTGCGCACGTCTTTATTTTATTTATTTTGAACTGGTATCCCCGATATGAAGAAGTAATAAGTTAAGGAAAAACTAAAATGATAGGAGAACTGAAATGACAAAAATGCACCGGTAAGAGTGAGGTGTGGAAAATCTTCAATTTTATTGTTCAAATGCTAGAGAAACTTGCGTTGGCTTTGCTGAGTGTAGTCAATGTGCTTTCATTGCTTTCATACGACACCAGAAAGACTGGCACCTCGACACTGAGCAGGAATTTAAACAGCTGGACTGGCAAAAGTGATGATCGTCAAAGATCTATTTTATCATTTGTTTAAAAGACCGTCCCTCCTCTTCGCACTAAGCAGACCATCAAGGACAAGTGTGTTAGGGGTCCGATAGTGTGATTTTTTTTTTTTTAATTAAAAAAGTGTGTTCTTAAAAATGTTCCAATTTATAAATAACCCTCGCCCTCCTGAGTCCTCACAAATAAAAGATGACATTTTGGGCTTGTTTCGAGCTAGGGCCCGCAAATCAAGTTGATTGGTCGGGCTCGGGTCGGGTTTTAATATCTGTGTGCTCGGCTGGGGCTGGATTTTTTAACCCCGATCTCACCACTGGCTGCGGCTCTATTCCCGCAGTGTTCTACTGCGTGACCGATTTTCTTGAGTTTAAACTCTGCGGTGTAACAGTGTGTAATTACACACTGTTGGGAGGAGCCATTTCCGGGTCTTTACACAAACACACAAATGGAAATGAGACGCCCTTTCATGTATCCCAACATGCACCGCACACTACTTCTACTACGGGGGAAATGGAGTCGGCGGCTGCTTACCGCAGTTGCAACACCTGTTGTAGCTCAATATTGATGCATATATAAGGCGCTCCGGGTTAAAAGACGCATCGTGGACTTTAGAGAAAATTTAAGGTTTTTAGGTGCGCCTTATAATGCGGAAAATACGGTATGCTTGTGTTCCCTGTCTCTGGGACAGCCGTGAGAGAAAGATGCATTGTTGCAAAAAGGACTGGCCACAATGGACTGAGTTTTCTGTTGAGAAGAACAATGTGAAGTGGGAGCCACTGATGGAACCTCATCAAGGGTTTAGGCCACTGCTGCACGCCAAGTTAGGGCTCATTAAGTAATTTGTCACTTCTCTTGACAAGGAGTCAGCAGCATTTAAATACCTCCAAGATCTTTTTCTAAAGCTGTCCGAGGCTAAGGTCAAGGCTGGTATCTTCATCGGACCACAGATCAAGAAGATCGTAGAATGTGAGGATTTCGCAAAGCTGTTGAAAAGGATGGAGAGAGCGGCTTAAGGCAGTTTCGTAGCATTTGTTCATGGCTTCCTAGGTAATCACAAAGCTGAAAACTATGTGCAGTTGGTGTAGACTCTCATAAAGAATTATGTCAAAATGGGATGCAGAATGTCTCTGAAAGTCCATATTTGAGTGGTTGGGTCTAACCAGTGTGTAAACAGTGGAGCAAGGACATGGCCATGTCAACACTTCCTGAAGACCTCGACAAAACAAACAAACAGATTAATTGTCTTAAGGAAGAAATCCGTAAACTCAGTGACGAACTGAAATTAAAAATGACAGGCTGAACGCCTTCATGGATTTAGCTCACCAACAACCTCAGGCAATCACTTATGTGCCCTGGTAGCCTGACAGATCACCGCGACCTCCCGCCAGCTCAACACCCAAACATTCACTTTGGTCAGAGGTAGTGTGCAGGACCAGGAAGATCGCTGGCGCACATCTCCCGCTCTCCAACCGTTTTGAGATCCTGTCCACTACACTCGAGGCTGGCGGGGGGTCTCCCCTTAAGTCATCCAGCCAGGAACGTGCCTCGATTTCAGGTCCTGGTCAGGATGCGGCGACACGGTTGTCCCGAAATTCGACATCAGAAAAGCGCAGGGAACTTCTGCGGGCTGCGGTAAGAGAACACACGGGAGCACACCGCGACCCTGCTCATCCCACCACTCCTCCAAGCTCTGAATTGGGGACCATCACCACTCTTCCTGCGGCCGTGAGGACCATCGGCGTCACCCCTGCTGCAACCGTGGGATCCACCAGTATCACACCGTCTGCTGCCCCACGATCCATGATCATGCCTCCAGATGCAGTGCAGACCACCTCCACATCCCCTGTCAGCTCTGCGATGAAAACCCACAGAGTTCCTTCATCAGGGGCTACAATCAGTCTTAGCCCCAGCAAGCTGATTATTGGAGATTCTTTAGTCCGGCATGTTCGTGTTGCTAACAGCCTTACACTCATCAAACCAGGAGCTGTTACTAAGGACATCACCACCAACAATCATCTCTCCAATATCTATCTGCCTCCACCATCATTCCATTATGGCTGGTAACTTCCTGTTCCGGGTCATTTCCGGGTGAGTCGCTTTCAGCTTGAAAAAGTTCTGTTGTCCTTTTGCTGCTGTTAACTCAGCATTTAATTCATTGATTTGATCTGTTTTTAGATTATAAATAATCTAAGTACTGTCTTTAGTTTTCCAACCATAAAACTCGCTGTTTAACCCTTTGTTGACTTTGTTGTTTACCTTTAAGCGCTACCGTTAGCATTAGCATGGCTTCCTCCTCCTCTCTCCTGCTCCATGTGCCATATGTTCAGTGAGGATCCTGGCTCCTTCAGTGAGGATAGTGACAGGTGTGTAAAGTGTAGCCTTGTCTTAGATTTGGAAGCCAGGTTAGAAGAGTTAGAAACGCGGCTGCGCACAAAAGATGCTAAGGTAGCTAGCCAGGCTGTTACTAGGAGTGCCAGCCGTGCCCAGTTAGCTTCTATCCCAGCACCACCCCTGCAGCCGGGGAATATACAGGATGGGTTTGTAACGGTGAAGAATAAGAAGCGTTTTTCTGAACGCACTACCTTAGAGCACCCAAGGCTCCACATGAAAAATAGGTTCTCTCCCCTCAGCGACGCACCCGCTGAACCATCAATTCTGGTTATTGGCTCCGCTATAGTCAGACATGTGGAGCTCCCAGCGGTGACAGTCAGGTGTTATCCGGGGGCCAGAGTTGGTGACATCGAGGGAAACCTCAGGATGTTAGCCCAGAGTAAGTCTAGATTCCGTCGAATCGTGATCCACGCGGGTGGTAACGACGCCAGACGGAGATAGTCAGAGGTTCTAAAATCAAAGGTAGAGTCGGTGTGTAAGTTAGCTAAGTTTATGTCACACACTGTCATTTTCTCCCACTTTCCATCCCACTTTGGAAGGTGCCGCTCTTCTTTCCAGGAATATTCGTGACAGCCTTAGTCGTTCAACCTGACAATCCAGAGACGAGACCCAGGCACAGAGCAGTAGTTTAAAACTCTCCTCTGAGCTTCCTTCTGCGCTGGTGCAAACCCAACACAGGCTTAGCTCAGCAGGACCTAGCTTTAGTTTATACACAGAAAGACAAGTGAAAGGCATGAGACCCAGAAACTTAAAAGTGATAACCACCAACAGTCTCAGTAACAATGAACAGAATTATGATATAGTTAAATGTGGCCTACTGAACATCAGATCAATTTCTTCAAAGTCCCTTCTAGTCAATGAACTCGTTAGTGATAACAAACTTAGTCTACTAGCGCTAACTGAAACTTGGCTACGACAAGATCACTATGTAAGGCTAAATGAAGCAACGCCTCCAAGTCACAATAACTACCTAAAATCCAGAAGCTCTGGGAAAGGTGGTGGTTTAGCAGTAATATCACAGTCTAGCTTACTTCTTACCCCTAAAATAAAATACACATATAATACCTTTGAAAGTATCGTACTATCTATTAACCAGCAAAACCGGAAAAAACAAAAAGCGATTTTATTCATAATTATCTACCGTCCGACAGGACCTTATTCAGAATTTTTAACTGAGTTCTCTGATTTTCTGTACAGTGTAGTTTTAGATTCTGATAAAATAGTAATAGTAGGATATTTTAATATTCACGTTGATGACTCTGGCGACTGCTTAGGAAATGCTTTCACTGCTTTACTAGATCATGTTGGTTTCACACAAAATGTAAATGAACCTACTCACTGTCACAAACACACCTTGGACCTACTTTTAACCTATGGTGTAGAGATTAGTCAGCTTAGCGTCTTTCCTCATAACCCTGTACTTTCAGACCATTTTCTAATGATGTTTCAGTTTTTATTAAAAAATGTGTCCGCTCCAATGAAAAAAACACAACTTAGAAGAACGTTATCTGAGCGATCTGTGTCTGAGTTTAAATGTCAAATTCAGCCAATAATTAGTACCATATTAAATTAATTTACTGACATTACCTCATGCAGCTCTAGTCGCAGTATTCATGACCAGTATGTCTATAGTGCTTTCCAAAGTCTTAGGGACTCACTAGATTCTGTCGCGCCTTTAAATTCCAAAGTTATTAGGCGGGACTGAGTGCCACCTTGGTTTAACTCTGATACACGCTCTCTTAAACAAGAAACCCGTAAGCTAGAAAAAGAATGGCGGCGTTCTGGATCAGAGCAATCTCGGAACGCCTGGAAACGTAGCCTCCTAGATTATAAAAAATCTTTGCGTAAAGCTAGAAACCAGTACTATTCAACTTTAATAGCGGAGAATGAAAATAATCCCAGATTTCTTTTTAGCACTATAGCCAGACTGACCAGCAGTCACAACACAATAGAGCCTTCCATCCCAGTTACTCTCAGCTGTGAGGATTTTCTTACATTTTTTAATGATAAAATCTCAAATATAAGGCATAAACTGAATCAGAATCAGAATGCTTTTATTGCCATGTCAATGAGAATATCAGAGACTAGGAACTTACTTTGATACAGCTGTGCAATATTATAAGATGAAAATAATAAAAAATAAAATAAATAAAAATAATTTTAACAAAACAGAGTGCTCAGAAAGAAAAAGAAAAGTAGTGCCATGTCATAGAAAATAATAAAAAATAATAAAGATAGTAAAGTGACAAGAGGGAGGTGACTAAGAGATGTGGGGTTCAGGTTATAACGTATTAATTAGACTAACGGCAGAAGGGAAGAAGCTGTTTTTGTGGCGGGACGTTCTGGTCCGAATGGACCGGAGCCTCCTGCCCGAGGGGAGTCGCTCAAAAAGTCCATGTCCAGGGTGGGAAGGGTCAGCTGCTATCCGACCTGCACGCCCCCGAGTCCTGGAGACGTACAGGTCTTCGGGAGATGGAAGGTTGCAGCCGATCACCTTCTCCGCAGAGCGCACAATGCGCTGCAGTCTGTGTTTGTCCCTGGCTGTGGCTCCAGCGTACCAGAATGAACTTATACCTACAATTAGTCCAGAGCAGGCTGAAGCTGCAGAAATGAAAGCTTCTCTAAAAACTTCTGTAACATTAGATTGTTTCACTGCTATAGACCAAACTGAGCTAACAGATGTTATTACATGCTCCAAAATATCAACCTGTCTTTTAGATCCAATTCCAACTAAGCTTTTCAAAGAAACGCTACCTGTAATTAACAAACCTATTTTAACTATAATAAATTCCTTTCTAGAAACAGGATATGTTCCACAGTTATTTAAGCATGCAGTTGTTAAACCGCTTCTAAAAAAGACCAATTTAGATCCCAGCATTCTGGACAACTATAGACCAATATCAAATTTACCTTTTATGTCTAAAATTCTAGAAAGAGTTGTAGTTAAGCAGCTGAACCGTCACCTGCAGGAAAATAGTTTTTTTGAAGAATTTCAATCAGGGTTTAGATCACACCACAGCACAGAAACTGCGCTAGTTAGAGTGACAAACGACCTTTTATTAGCCAAAGAAAAGGGACTAATTTCAATCGTAGTTCTCTTAGACCTTAGTGCAGCCTTTGACACAAATGACCACAGCATTTTACTTCAAAGATTAGAATATGTCTTAGGGATCAGAGGAGCAGCTCTTCAATGGTTTAAATCTTATTTATCTGATAGATACCAGTTTGTTCATGTAAATGATCAGTCCTCTACTTCTACCAAAGTTAGTTTTGGTGTCCCTCAGGGCTCAGTTCTTGGACCTATTCTGTTCATGCTCTACATGCTGCCTCTGGGAAACATAATCAGAAAACACAGTATTAATTTTCACTGTTACGCAGATGATACACAATTGTACTTATCAGTCAAACCTGACCAGAGTGACCATATAGAAAAATTTAATACCTGTATCAGGGACATAAAGACTTGGATGACAATCAATTATCTCCTTTTAAACTCAGATAAGACTGAAGTTATTATAGTAGGTCCTAAAAATCTGAGAGATGTTTTTACTGACCAAGCAGTCTTCTTTGACGAAGTAACTGTGGCCTCTGGCCTCACCGTTAGAAACCTAGGAGTTTTATTTGATCCAGATTTATCATTTAAAGCTCACATAGCACAGACTTGTAAAACTGCATTTTTTCACCTCCGCAACATTTCTAGAATCCGAAATATCTTATGTAAAAGTGATGCTGAAAAACTCATCCATGCATTTGTTACATCAAGATTGGATTATTGTAACGCTTTGCTCGCAGCATGTCCTAAATCTTCCCTAAAAAGTCTTCAGCTGGTTCAAAATGCAGCAGCAAGACTATTAGCAGAAACTCATAAGAAGAGATCATATTACTCCCGTGCTAGCGTCTCTTCATTGGCTTCCAATTGACTTTAGGATCAAGTTTAAAATCATCTTATTAACCTACAAGGCCCTAAACGGTATGGCTCCATCCTACAAAGTACATTAGTGAACTTATAGTACCTCATCAACCAAGCAGAACACTCCGCTCACAAAATGCAGGGCTGTTGGTGGTTCCTAGAACTTCAAAAAGTACACTTGGAGGTAGAGCCTTTAGCTACCAAGCTCCAGTTTTATGGAATAAGCTCCCAGCTCAAGTGAGAGAGGCAGACAGTGTTCCTACATTTAAAGGGAGGCTTAAAGCATTCCTGTTTGAACAAGCTTATCAACAGGCCAGATAGGAACAGATTCAATTAGCTGATTTAATTACTAGTTGGCTGCTAGACAGTAAAAGCTGGGGAAAGTATGGTACATTGGGGTTCTGTCCTCTACTTCTATATACTATTCTCTACCAGACTGCCTTGGCTCTTTCCCCGTACTCCCTACTCTAAATAAATAAATGAATTACTCTATTCATCCCTCACCGGGGAAATTTGTTTGCTGCACTCCTTACACCGCAGCAGGCTGCCCTTCAACGGCGCCAATGGTGGGAGAAGCGGGGGTTAGGTGTCTTCTCCAAGGACCCTAGACGTGCTCTCCGTGGGACACGAACCCGCGACCTTCCGGTCCACGTGCGAACGCTCTAACCACGCGGCCACCGTCTCCCCTACTCTAACCCTCTACCCTAAACCTCTGGCTTTCTATCTCATTCATTGTTCTCAATTGTCTGTTTATTTAGAATTACACTGCTAGTTGGTACAATACAATTCACATGTTGTCCACTTATCTCCCTCCTCTCTGGGAGAGAGCTCCATTCAGGACTCTGCGTTCCTGTCCTGGGCAAGGCCACACCGAGGAGACCTCCGCGCTTCTTCATCCCCGCTCCATCAGGATGAATTCCATCTACTCATCCCCGTCCAGGACATCTCCGGGGTGTGGAGTCCCCCAGTGTTTCCATCATGATGAAGAACATCTACTCATCCCCGTACTGGACATCTCTGGGCTGAGGAGTCTCCCGTGTTTCCATCAGGATGAAGAACATCTACTCATCCCCGTCCTGGACATCTCCGGGCTGAGGAGTCTCTTGTGTTTCCATCAGGATGAAGAACATCTATTGACTTCTTTAGATATTTAGCTGTAGATTAGAATAAACTAATATTTAAACAATAATCTGTGACACATTGTTTGCTCGTCCCGGGGGAGGGATCTCTCTTTCACGTGGATCCCCACGAGGTTTCTTATTTTTTTCCCCACTGATGGGTTTTTTAGGCGTTTTTCCTCACCAAGAAGGAGAGTCTAAGTGCATAAATGTTCTAGTCTTGTTTAGTTAGCATTTGTTAGTTATTTTTCTTGCTGTGTATCTGTGTTAATACATTCCTCTTTTTCTTGTGAAGCCCATTGAGACGGAAATTCAGTGATTTTGGGCTAAAAAATAAAATTGAATTGAATTGAATCATTACTTATTCCGACACAAATTATTTCAAATTCCAGCGGTCTGAAATTCTTAAGAAGACCTTCCTCCATCTCATCCACAGCATCAGTACGGTAAATAAACAATGTTAATTACAGAAAATAAAAACAACCCAAAGTTTCTTTTTAAAACAATAGACATTTTAATAAACACGGATTTGAAAAAGTCCTCCATGACAGCTTCTAATGCAACTTGTGAGGACTTTGTTTGCCACTTCACGGGGAAGATTGATGCTATCACAACCAGCCTTTCAGCTCGACATGATGTTAATTTTATCAGATCTATAGCATCATATTTACCTGAGGAAACACTGAAGAGTTTTGTTCTGGTTGATGCTATTGCACTTGGTCGAGTTTTCTCCCAAATAAACAAAACAACCTGCCTTTTAGACCCCATTCCCACATTACTTTTCTAGACTTTTTATGGCTTCTTTGAGTCTGAGCTTTTAAATATTGTAAATTGCTCTCTTCGGAAGGGTGTCTTTCTATCTGCTTGTAAAACGGCGGTGGTGAGGCACCTTCTGAAGAAGAGCAATTTGGATCTTAAAATTTGTGATAATTATAGACCTGTATCCAACTTACCTGTTTTAAGCAAATTAGTTGAGAAAGTTGTGTTCAATCAAATACACGAGTTTTTAAATAGACACAATATCTTAGAAAAATATCAATCTGGTTTTGGGTCAAACCACAGAACAGAGACAGCTCTTTAAAGATTGTTAATGACCTAAAATATAACATGGATGCACAGAAGCTTTCTGTGCTAGTGCTACTGGATCTCAATGCTGCATTTGACACAGTAGATCACCAAATTTTATTACACAGACTTAGGAGTCTGGTGGGCCTCTCTGGTACTGTTATTGAATGGTTTTACTCCTATCTTACAGATAGACGGTTTTATATAAGTATGGATGTGTGCGCCTCAAAAATTCATAAAACTGAATGTGGGGTTCCCCAAGGATCAATTTTAGGCCCAATACTTTTTAATCTGTACATGCTGCCACTTGGGGATGTCATCAGGCGACACGGTGTGGATTTTCACAGCTTTGCTGATGATTCACAGCTTTGCTGATGATACACAGCTTTACATCGGCGTGTCTGCTGATGACCTAGAACCTGTTAATGTTCGGGCAGCACGGTGGCGCAGTGGGTAGCACAATGGCCTCACAGCAGGAAGGTCGTGGGTTTGAGTCCCGGGTGGGGACGAGGCTTGGAACACTGTCCTTTTCTGTGTGGAGTTTGCATGTCCTCCCCATGTTTGCGTGGGTTTCCTCCAGGTACTCCGGTGTCCTCCCACCCTCCAAAGACATGCATGCCAGGTTGATTGGCCGGTGCCAAATTGCCCCTAGGAATGAGTGAGTGAGTGTGTGGATGGTTGTATGTGTGTGGCCCCACGACAGACTGGCAACCTGTTCGGGGTGTACTCTGCCCTTCGCCTTAAATTGGTCGGGATGGGCTGCGGCACCCGCCGCAACCCCGAAAGGGATAGACGGATAAGAAGATGATTGACTGTTAATGTTCTTTTAAATTGGGTTTTAGATATAAACTTCTGGATGGCAGAGAACTTCTTACAGCTCAACCCGTACAAAACTGAAGTCTTGATTGTTGGTCCTGAAGACAAGAGAGAGATGATTTTACCCAAATTGCACCCTTTTAAACCAACACATTGTGTAAGATATTTGGGCGTTCTTTTTGACTGTGAGCTGAATTTTATTCCACATATAAAAAACGTTACAAAGACGGGATTTTATCATCTTAAAAACATAGCCAGAGTTCGCCCATTTCTCTCTCTTGCCAGCACGGAGGTTCTGATGCATACCCACCCTTTAAGAGGTATTGCCAAAAAACGCTACAAGCTAAGATCAATGATGACTAAGGACCAACGTCCCACCTATGCTGGATCTACTCATAACTCATCCACACTTCCTCACGCATGCTCTCTCTTCACTTACCTTGAATCAGGTGTCAGCGAGGAAGAAGTAAAAAATGAATGAGCCAGAAAATGAGTAATTAAATGATAGAGAAAAAAAAATGATAAAGAAAATAATAGAGAAAAAAATGATAAAGAAAATAATAGAACAAAAAATGATAGAGAAAATAATAGAGGATACTGGATGACTTTTTAAGGGATTTTATTACATAACACGGAGCATAACAAGAAAATAACTCTTTATTAATGCATCATCTGGGTTCCTGCTGCTGGATGAGTGACATCAATACCTCCGGTACTCGGACTGAGTGAGAAACGTAAAAGGTTTTATCAATGTATTATCTGGCTGCCTGTTGCAAGATAAGTAACATCAAAAACCTTGGTTACTCGGACTCAGTGAGAAATGTAAAACATTTTATTAATGTATTATCTGGGTGCCTGTTGCCAGATATGTGACATCAAAAACCTCGGTTACTCGGACTGAGTGAGAACGAAGGAGGATTTAGCTGTAACACTGCACCAGCGACAAAGCTCTATATGGACTTTCTCGGAGTAGTGCAGCGGAAAACAGCAAAGAGTCAAAATCTTGTGCCCCAGGGTGGATGACTGTATCTAGACCAAACGGGTTAGATACTGTTGTGGAAAACAATCAATGAGAATAAACCAAACAGTCGAGTGTCCTTCAACAGAGATTTATTATGAAAACACCGTGCACGAGTGGAGGAGTTCACAGAGTCCCGAGTGGCCCAAGGAGCAAGTTTACTTTATACATGTTGATAACAACCTCTTGCGTGTAGCATGACCTTCATAGATATGTCTGGACTATGAAACACATTGGCATAAAGATTATTAGGAGATTGTTAGCCATCTTGTGCTTGACCCAAAAAGATGTAAACCCTCTATATCAGATACTAAGGAACAGGCCATCCTGACATACAGTTAAGACAATCTTGCGTCCCGTCATCTGAAACCCATTTTCCCTCTACAATACCTATCCCTGTCACCACCGAGGAGCACTGAATTTTTGACTCATATTTACACCTGAATTTGTACGGAGAATTTGCACCTTCGAGCATGAAACCACAAAAACTCATCTTTTGATGTAGAACAGCTGGCACATATCCGGGATCACAGAGCTGAAGGCAGACATTTCACAGCATATAAACATATAAGGTATTTCCTTACATCAACTTAGCTTTCTCAAAACCAAAGGCAGACATTTGAAGCAGATCACACAGTTTTGTACTAAATCAGTTCAACTTTTTTCACATACAGTTTTAACAGCTTACAACCATATTTGGGCATTACTTTCCGGTTTTACACAATCATAGCTGTTTTCACCTTTTAGTGAACCCAATCCCTTAACAATTTCTAGTAGAATAGATTATTGTAATACCCTGCTCTCTGGTATCCTTAAAAAAAGTATTTATCGTTTACAGCTACTCCAGGACGGCGGCACGAGTTCTAACAAGGACCAGGGGCCGGGAACGCATTAACCCAGATTTTAATCACTGCATTGGCTTCCTGTGCATTTCAGGATTGATTTTAAGGTTCTTTTAATGGTTTTTAAAAGTCTTAACAGTCTTGGGCCTTCTTTTTTATCTGACCTCGTTGTGAGGTATGACCCCTCACGAACCCTAAGGTTTTCTGGTATCGGCCTTTTAGTAGTACCACATGTTAGAACAAAAACTCACGGTGAGGCCTCATTCCAGTATTACGGTCCTCGCCTGTGGAATAACCTGCCAGAGGAACTCAGGGCCGTAGAGTCTGTTCATGTTTTTAAGAAGAGGCTGAAAACCCCCCTTTTTAACTTGGCTTTTACCTGATTTTTATTTTTGTTTAAGATATGTTTTATATTTGTTTACTTTCCGATTTTTATACAGTTGTATTTTTCTGATTGAGTTTTTTATTTTTAAGGGGTTTTACTGGTTTTAGTTTTTATTCTATTGTCTTATTCTGTGTCTTAATCTAGTGTTTCCTCATGGGGATCCTTCATTCCATAAGCTCTGCCTGCTCTCAGTCTGTGGGGTTCTGAGTGGCCTGGGTGGTGCGAACCCCTGTGGTTTTGGCCATTGCAGTCATGGGCGGGCCGACTCCTGGTGTGAATTGATCCCCATTAATTATTTCCTCGCAGCATCAGGCCAGATGCTTATTTTTATTTCATTTAAAGAGACAGTAGCTAGCGGTTCAGGTTTAATGGGGGTTGGGAAAGGATGGGTGAATGAGGGCTTGGGTGGGTAGGGGGGCTATGTGAACATCAATGCATGTGTGCAGTGTTTTGTGTGTGTTTGTGGGGGTTTTGATGGATGCTTGTTTTTTTTTAATCTGGATTTTAATGTTGTTTACGTTTTTATTTGTTCTGTTCAATACTTTGTGTGACTTTGTGTTAGAAAAGTGCTCTATAAATAAAATCTGATTTTATTTGATTTCCTTTATTCACATCTCGATAAATTCAAGAAGAACATAGGCGCTTACTTTAAGGAGCAAGGTGAGCGCTTTCATAAAGATATAATGGACTTTGAACGTCTATACGAAGGACAGTGTAACGAAAACATGATGGGGGCAACATTTGGGGTCTTCTTCGAGAAAGGGATTAACATTACAAATTGTAAATCTTGAAAATCTGCACATTTCTGAACCTTGCTGAGTGGTTTCCAAAAAATTTTTCTATTACTTGTGCAATTTTTGTTTTTACCCAATCATAATGACGAATATAAAAAACCAAAATGTTTATTTGTACAAAAAAAATAAAGAGTTTTCTTTGTGCTGTTGTTATGAAAGCAAAGTCAGTGCTTAATGGAGTACGTTTTTTTTATTACATATTTTAGACAAAAGCAATTGAAGCCAGGAACAAAAATTGTGTACCATAATGTTGTTAGAGGATATTTATTCAAGTTGGTTGTAAACTAATTTTTCATAGTCTTTAACAATACTGTTGAGAATTAAAATTGGTCTGTAATTATTAATAACACTAGGATCACACCCTTTATGAAGTGGAATGACCAGAGCACTTTTACAAGCACATGGAACTTCACAAGTAGTAAAGACAGGTTAAATAAGTAGCCAGTGGAGAACAAAGTATACATAAGGCAAGTTTGATAAACCTTGCTTCGATACCATAGGGATCAGCGCTGCCACTATCAGAGATCCCATTTATTACCCGTCAAACACTTGCTGAATTAACCGGTTTAAAACTAAAAGTATTGCCATTGGACATATCCATACAGTATTGACATAACTACTGTATGATAACCGATAAAAAAATATTAGCAAAAAATAGGAAGCCGAAAAACTTGCTGAATCCTAATCATTTTCTAATGACTTGAGACTTGGAGCAGTCAGTAAGTCAGTCATCTTCTTATCCGTCTATCCCTTTTGGGGTGCAGGGGGTGTTGGAGCCCATCCCGGCTAATTTAAGGAACTCTAACCCTAACCCATGTTTTCTCCTTTGGAATATTGTATTTGCCATAAGTATAAAGTGGGACCTATGGAGCTAATTCCACCTTTTTGATACCTGCCAGAGTGTATAAAATTATTAGGCTCGATAACAAACAGTTTCTTGGGGGCATTTCAATTTGTGATTGTGTGACTTGAGCCATATGACCTATAGATCATCATTTCATTTTCAATCGGTTTCCCACTCTCATGACAAATGTGGTGTGAGGCCTTTTAGGCCTGCTTGTTTGTTTTTTTTTTCTCCCCCAAAACTCACAGGTGCTGGATGGCTTCTAACGGGAGGATTGGCTGATTGCTCCCAGCTGCACAGACTTACCAGTGGCTATAAAAGACCTGGTGTCACCCACAGTCTCTGTCAGGTCTTCAACGATTCTAGTGGTAAACTGACCACCTCTAAGCTGAGTCAAATTTTGATATCAGACTAATTTTCTTATTCTCCTCACAGGAACCTTCAGCCCTTCCTCTTGGCCATCCAGCACTGCCTGAAGCCGTTATCTCTCTGCTGTGGATTCCTTTGTTCAACACTTAATAAACTGTTAAACCTGCATTTGGATCCTCCTCATTCCCTCTCCTACACAACACAAATAAGACGATGACAATGTGATCTGTATAAGACAACCTGTTCCTTATTCGATGATAATAAGATCTGATGATTACAATTTGATTCATGGCAATTTGATTTGAATGACAATATGATCGATATAAGACAATATGTTCATAATTTTGGATGACAAACAGATCTGAGGATAATTTTTTCATGACTTTATTATTGGGGTTTATAACAATTTATCTGCATGGATGTTTTTGGAGAATGTTCTTCATATAATTTATTATTTCATTGCAATATTACGGTCACTTACCTACTTACCTTCACTCATGCTTTTTCCACGTTCATCTTACTCTCACTCCTTCCACTTGGTTTATAATTTCAAGATACACTATATTGCCAAAAGTATTCGCTCACCCATTCAAATGATCGGAATCAGGTGTTCTAATCACTTGGCCTGGCCCCAGGTATATTAAATTCAAGCACTCAGGCATGCCGACTGTGAAACGAGACATTTGTGAAAGAATGGGCCGCTCTCAGGAGCTCAGTGAATTCCAACGTGGAACTGTCATAGGATGCCACTTGTGCAACAAATCCAGTCGTGAAATTTCCTCGCTCCTAAATATACCACAGTCAACTGTCAGCTCCATTATAACTTATAAATGGAAGCTTTGGGAACAACAGCAACTCAGCCACAAAGTGGTAGGCCACGTAAAGTGACGGAGAGGGGTCAGCGGATGCTGAAGCGCATAGTGCAAAGAGGTCGCCGACTTTCTGCACAGAGCTACAAACTTCATGTGACCTTCAGATTAGCCCAAGTACAGCACGCAGAGAGCTTCATGGAATGAGTTTCCATGGCCGAGCAGCTGCAGCCAAGCCACACATCACCAAGTGCAATGCAAGGCGTCGGATGCAATGGTGTAAAGCACGCCGCCACTGGCCTCTAGAGCAGTGGAGACGCGTTCTCTGAAGTGATGAATCACGCTTTTCCATCTGGCAATCTGATGGATGAGTCTGGGTTTGGAGGTTGCCAGGAGAACAGTACATTTCAGATTGCATTGTGCCAACTGTGAAATTTGGTGGATGAGGAATTATTGTATGGGGTTGTTTTTCAGGAGCTGGGCTTGGCCCCTTAGTTCCAGTGAAAGGAACATTTAAAGCTTCAGGATACCAAAACATTTTGGACAATTCCATGCTCCCAACCTTGTAGGAACAGTTTGGAGCGGGTCTCTTCCTCTTCCAACATGACTGTGCACCAGTGCACAAAGCAAGGTTCATAAAGACGTGGATGACAGAGTCTTGTGTGGATGAACTTGACTGGCCTGCACAGAGTCCTGACCTGAACCAGATAGAACACCTTTGGGATGAATTAGAGCGGAGACTGAGAGCCAGGCCTTCTCGACCAACATCAGTGTGTGACCTCACCAATGCGCTTTTGGAAGAATGGTCAAAAATTCCTATAAACACTCTCCTCAACCTTGTGGAAAGTCTTCCCTGAAGAGTTGAAGCTGTAATAGCTGCAAAAGGTGGACCGACATCATATTGAATTCTATGAGTTAGGAATGGGAGACACTTCAGTTCATAGAATGAGTAAAGGCAGGTGAGCGAATACTTTTGGCAATATAGTGTACATGCATGCCCATGTAAGAGGATTTTTTCTGTTTTTTTAGGATTCCTTTTGGTTCTGCTTAATTTCAATGCGGTAGTTACTTCTAGTCACCACCAGGCTGGCACCACCGGCCAGGCTGGAACACAAGATTTGGATGTGAAATGCACAGTCCTACCTTTAGAGGGCTCCACCCAATTTCTATACACACAATATGGGATGGCCCCTCCTTCACTTCCGGATTAGGAAGACTTAGACTGCATCACTTCCTTTCTTCTCCAGCTTGGTTTGACTTCTTGGCCAGAGGACATGTTTGTTTTCTGCCCGCGGAGAAAGACCATTGCTCCAGGTCTTGTCTCATATATCCATCTGATATAAATGGAAATTGCATGCAGGAGGGGTGCCGTACCTGATGCTTGGGGGTGCCACGTTTTATGTAAGTTTATAGTTTAAGGGAGCTGAAGAAGGCTCAGTTTGGCCGAAACGTCGTCCCAGTGTAACGTTATTTACGGATGTGCTGATAATAAAGACAAGACCTGTCTACAAAATTATCATTCCGAGCATGGAGCAGAGAACCATTAGAGGATTCTTTTTTCATCGGCGGAGGAGAGGTGCTTGTGCTACAACATCGGATGGTGAGAGGAGGAGAAGATGGAGACTGCAGCTGTGGAATGGCGGTGATTACCACTACGAGAGGTTGGAATGTGGCCTGGGGATCCATTCTTTTCGTAAAGTCGATCAACAGCTGTCCTTCTGCATTCCTGTTCTGGATACTAAACCTGCCCATCACCTCCTCATCATCTTTGTTTCCTGCAACAACGTGACCATTGAAGTCTGCTCCAATAACAACTCTCTCCCTTCTAGGGATGCTCTGAATCACCTCATCAATGTCTGACCAGAATTTCTCTTTCTCCTCAATCTCACATCCTACCTGTGGCGCGTTCCCACAAATAAAGTTTAACATCACCCCTTTGATTTCTAGCTTGAGGCTCATCACCCTGTCTGAACTTCTCTTTACCTCCAAAACATCCCCAACAAACTCTTCCTTCACAATAACTCCTACACACTTCTGCTTACTATCTACACCGTGATAGAACAACTTGAACCCCTTCTCTCAGACTTCTAGCCTTGCTACCTTTCCATCTAGTCTCCTGGATAAACAGGATGTCTACTTTTTTTCTCTGCATCATGTCAACTAACTCTCTACCTTTACCTGTCATAGTCCCAACATTAATAGTTCCCACCCTAAAACCTAGACTCTTGAGGTTTCTCTTCTCTTTCTTCCGATGTACACGTCTTCCTCCTCTTATACTTTGACCTCTGCTTCTTTCACTACCAGTAGTCCAATTTCCACCGGCACCCTGTTTGGTCCACAGTACCGATGGCAGTTGTTGTTAACCAAGGCCACTACCAATCTGGTTGGGTATTTCTTAACTGTCTTTCATATTTGAATTTTACATAGTTTTACGTCGGATGCCCTTCCTGACCCAACCTCTGTGATTATCTGGGCTAAAGTCCATTGCACAACCATTTGGATGGTTAGCTGAGGATGATTAGATGTTTCACTGTGGATTAAAACATCTAAATCTTCTTCTTCTTTCGGCTTTTCCCTTTAGGGGTCGCCACAGCAAGTCAGTTTCTTCCATCGAATCCTATCTGCTGCATCCTCTTTGGTCACACCAACTATATTCATGTCTTCCTTCACTGTATCCATGAACCTCTCTTTGGCCTTCCTCTAATCCTCTTTCCTGGTAGTTCCAAATCCAGCATCCTTCTTCCTATGTACTCTCTCTTTTCCCTCTATACGTGCCCAAACCATCTCAGTCTTGCCTCTCTAACTTTATCCCTAAAACCTCTAACATGTGCTGTTCCTCTGATATACTCATTTCTAATCCTGTCCATCCTGGTCACTCCCAGAGAGATCCTCAGCATCTTCATCTCTGCTACCTCCATCTATGCTTCCTGTCTTTTCTTCAGTGCTACTGTTTCTAGGCCAAACAGCATGGCTGGTCTCACCACGGTCTTGTACACTTTCCCTTTCATTCTAGCTGAAACTCTTCTGTCGCACATCACACCTGATACTTTCCTCCACCCGTTCCGGCCTGCCTGAACACGCTTCTTCACCTCTTTTCCATACTCTCTATTGCTCTGGACTGTTGATCCTAGATACTTAAAATCTTCCACCTTCTTTATCTCTTCTCCCAGTAACCTCACTTTTCCATTTGGATTCCTTTTCATTCACACACATGTGCTCTGTTTTACTCTGACTAATCTTCATTCCTCTTCTTTCTAGTGCAAACCTCCACCTCTCCAGCTTTTCCTCCACCTCTTCCCTCCTCCCACTACAGATCACAATGTCATCTGCAAACATCATTGTCCATGGGGACTCCTGTCTGACCTCGTCTGTCAGCCTGTCCATCACCATAGCAAACAGCAAAGGGGTCAGAGCAGATCTTTGGTGCAGTCCCACCCCCACACCTAACCCTCCTCTGTCTCACCTACAGCATGAGGGCTGTAAGACAGTGGTCTTACTTCTCTGTCACACCAGACTTCCTCATACAATACCATAGTTCTTCTCTAGGTACCCTGTCATATGCTTTCTCTAGATCTACGAAGAAAGCATATGACTAGAGAAATACGGTTTCTTCGTAGTGCAGTGCAGCTCCCTCTGGCCTTCTCTGTACTTCTCTATCAGCATCCTCAAGGCAAATATTGCATCTGTAGTGCTCTTTTTCGGCATAAAACCATACTGCTGCTCACAAATCCGTACTTCAGACCTTAGCCTACCTTCAACAACTTTTTCCCATAACTTCATCGTTTGACTGATCAGTTTTATTCCTCTGTAGTTACCACAACTCTGCATATCTCCTTTGTTCTCAAAAATAAGAACCAGCACACTTCTCCTCCATTCATCAGGATTACAACATCTAAATGTGCAATGAAAATAATTGACATGGACATGTACAAGAACTGACACCCTGCAAAATTAATCGAATTATTCATCTATCAACTCTAGTCGCTTACAATTTTTTTTGTTTCCATTTTTCAATCTTAGACTTGTTTTTTAGTCAGACTACAGTCTTGTGACTAATTTTCAGTACAACCTGTTTTTTAGAAGTCATGTATTACTGGAAAAGCATATTCCCGTGATATGAAACTGGAGCCTGATTGGACAGTTGTGATGTTGTCTCTTTGTCTCTAGCAAGTTTAAAAAGTCATGAGTGTAAGAAGAACCAGCAGTTCAGCTTCAGCAAATATACGTTAAACACTCAGCCTCTTCATCAGGTCTTCATCACCTTCACGTTGCTACAATAATGGTGAGTTTAAAAGTCAAACATCATTGCCTGCATCATACTTAGGTTTTAGTTTTATGTTTGTACTCAGAGAGAAGTAGAGCAAAGAAGAGAGACACAGATCAGATTTAACCTTTTAACTCCCACCTATTTTGGCTGTGCACAATAGTTGGACATACCCAAATGCCATTGCTTATTACACCGGCATCTTTCAAGTCACATGGCTGTACTATACATCAAAATAAGGCTTAGACCTTCTAGTTTCTGCAGATATGCACATGGAGAGCGTCAGAGCTTTAGAAATTATCCTACAGTAGTTCAAACATAAAAAATTGTACATTTTTAACCTCACCTAATTTTGTTGATTTTACAATGTCCCTAGCCAAGACGTATCATACTTCTAAGTAGGCATAATTGTACCATATGTATGGTAATAATCTTATAAACAGCAACTGTGTAAAGTTTCAGATCTCTAGAAACAAGTGTTTTTTTATGTATTGACCTTTTAGTATAAAAATGTCCATTCAGAACAAGCTGTCAAAATCTGTGCCAAAATGTGCCAAATTGAATTTTTGCAATTATATCACCTTTTTAGTCATAAAAATTGCATATTAGTGTTTCTGTGACTTTAAAAACCCACACAGATGATTTTTTTTTTCCCAATTTTTTTCAAATTTATATTTTCATAATTTTTGGCTGTAATTATACATTTTTCCATAAAAACCATGCACAATAAAAGTTTTTTGGATAAAAATATGCTCCAAAACCACAGAAATACAGTTCACCAAAAGAAAAGTTGAAAATAAACATGAAAATCACTCAATCTTTCTGTCTGCCCTGCATGAAGGTGACGTGAGTCATGAAGCGCCAAGATGGCTGCCTGTTGTTGTTGTAAAATTCACATTACGCAGCTGAATAACAAGCGATCAGATTGGTCCGGTTTCGAGTTAAACCCGTCATTTAAAAGCTGAAACTATTGGCTATCTTTATATGTCAATCATTTATTCTAAAGCGACGTCATTAGCCAGCTAAAAGCTAAAAAGCTAGCACCGCTGTTTGCTGAGTGAGGAGCGCTTGTTTCATCCAAAGTCATCTAACAAACAACCCTATGATCGGAAAATCTTACAAATGGTCTCATTTTGTAGCTAACTTTGTGAAGAAATTAAACAGACGAATGACGAAGCCATAAACACAACGTGGTGGTTGCTATGGAGAGAGGAACGTGAATGCAACGTTGTATCATGGGATTTCTCACAAAAAAAAAAAAAAATCAAGTTTTCTGGAGTATTTCTCCAAACTGGATTACTTTTGAGGAAAATACAAGTATGAGTAGTTATTATGTGGATTATTACGGTTAAAACGAGACCAATGACATAAAGATAGAAGCCGTCTGAGTCCATTACAACTGGATCACCCGTAAGAAAAGCGTTCTACACAGTTTGATTTTTTTGTGAATAATTAGTTATTTCTTCTTGAAAGTAGTGAAAACAAAAGAATGGATGTTATGATTGTTTTTTTGAAAGTCTTAGCTTTAAAATGAGGTATAACTCACTGGAGCTGAACAAAGAATAAGTGTCGTTATGAGTGCAGACATGTTCAAAACACAAAAATGGCACGGCGACGTGACGGTGGGTGTCAAGATGTTAAAAGGCCTGATCTGGTAGAAAAGCTGGAAGAATTCGGAAACAATTGCTGAAAATTTATAAGTGTCCAAGTTTCCAAATCTAATAAATACTGAAATCACAAACACAGGAAGGACATAAACTGACAAGGATTTGATCTGTGGAATCTTTAGGACAGACAGAAAGACTAACACGGCCTACAGAATAGACTGGGTGTTTACAAGAGTCAGACTGTTGCTGAAACATCTGAGGTAAAAGACAAAATACGTTTGAGATGAGCCATTGAACCTCCACACCATGGTTCCACTGGTTTATATTCTTCTGTAGGAAACTTTAACACGATTTCATGAAGCATGTTGTAGACTCTCCTACATGGATATGATGTAAACTCATTGTATCTTTCAGGTGCCATCAGTACTTCTTCTCCTCCTTATGATTCCTATGCGGATCAAGGGTCAAATATTGGCCCAAGACCCGCCAGTGGACTGTACAATGATCAGAAGAGAAAACATAAACATGCCCAGTGGGGTGTACATAATCTATCCCAATGACTTGTCTCCTGTCAAGGTATTCCTCACCTTTCAGGTGTTCCTGACGGTATTATGTAAAGGTGCTGGAAGTGTTAAAATGTGCATTTTATCTACAGGTTTACTGTGACATGGACACACTTAGGGGAGGCTGGACGGTGAGGCTGGTGTCTGTTGAAACTTAGTTCTGTTTATATTTCCCTCTCATTTTGAAAGTAGTGGCAGGATAAACTTGTGGCACAGCAGCAGAACTAGGACGTTTTACTCCATTGTTCAGAAAATCTTACAGCGCGTCAATTAAACTGTTCCACATCTTGTGTTTTAAGGTGATCCAGAGGAGGATGGACGGCACAGTGAATTTTTTAAGGCACTGGATTCAGTACAAGAATGGTTTTGGGAATGCTCACGGAGAGTTCTGGCTGGGTGAGACATGTCCTCTCATGGAAAGATTGAGACTCTATTCTTATTGTAAACAGATACAACAACATGTAATTCATCTCCCAGGTTTAGTAAACACTAGGTTGTGTGTGATCTGATGGACCTGCAGCATTTCTCGCATGACAGAAGTGTGAAAGAGGCTTCACAGGAGGGTCCCCGAATCATCCTGCTGTGGCAGCCATGAAAATGAGATTGTTAAACTGTATTGTTTTTCTTGTGACTGTGGGTAGGTTTGGAGAACATGCATCACATCACAGCACATAAGGCATACGAACTACTGATAGAAATGGAAGACTTTGATGGAAATAGAATTTTCTCCCGGTATGATTACTTCAGGGTAGATGATGAGGAGCACGGATACCGTTTGAATATTCGGGGATTCCGTGCAGTTGGAGATAACGGAGGTAAGGAATGTGACTTCCACTCTCATCTTCCTACTTTCTTCAGACTGTCTCTGGCTTGGGCAGAGGGACCTGGATTTTCAATTGTTGACTGAAGCTATCACTGTATAGAAAAACAATGAAGGCTCTAATGTTCATAATATGTTCAAATAAAAGTATTTTACACAAGTTTTATGTGAATATTGCAACAACTTACTCTCTTGCAGTCACATTGTCGTGCTGCAATATGCAATGGTTACCTTTTACGGTTTTGCTACTTCACCGATTTGCATCGTGCATTGTGTTCTGCATTCTGATTGGCTAAAAAGTAACTCTGATTCTTCTTTACCTGTGCATCAATTATGTTGCAGTTTAATATGTACACGTACAGTACATACATAAAACAGCTTGTCAAATGTACATTACTTACATGCAAATTATCTTGCATTTTCAAGTTTTGCTAAAATCCGCAATGCTGACAAAGCGCTCTGCACCGAAAAGAGCAACTGCGGCAGGGCCCAAAAGATAGCGGAAGACGCTATCTATTACAGATAAAGTTGAACTTCTGGACATGCTAGGGGAAGGTACAAGCTATGCGGCTGTAAGTTAGTATTGTAGAATTAATGAATCTTCTGTTCGTTCCATAAAAAAAGGAAGAAAGAAACATAACAATGACAGCAGGTATAAGTTTTAAGTTGCAAAAGAGGATTGCAACTGTCCGCAACAAGACCATGATAAGGATGGAGTCTTACAAAAAAAAAAAAGGAAAAATGTAAAGGTTTCTACTTCACAGATTTTGCCTATCACTGGTTCCTTTGGATCACAACCCCAGCAAGAAAACAAGGGAAAACTATAAAAGAAACACAACTCAGGTTTTTGACAAGTTGGTTTCTCCAATTTTTGTTGTCTGTATCAATTAAAAAAAAAAATCCATCTGGTCATTAGCAACCTAAAAAGATACTGCAGGTTTTAAGTTCGCTTTTTTTAGGTTGAGTGTAAGGTTGCGGGCACACATGGAGTTTCAACAAAAACAGATTTATGTGTACAAACTACTCAAAAGATTTCCAAAATAAGGTACTTAGTTCAGTCACTGAACATATTGAGTATAAATAACATAGACAACCTTAAGTTTAAAGAAAACGTCAGACAACCAGGCAAAGAACCAAAGATGTATACAGACAGGAGGAAGAAACAATAAGACACACGTGTGTCACGATAGGAAGTGAGCTGGCAATCACCAGAACAAAAAAGAACACAAAGACGGGGCACCTGTAATAAGAGATAGGTCAGAATTTCAAAATAAAACAGGAAGTAAACCAAAATAACAACTAAAACCAGAGGTGTCAAAAGTACCAACATTTTCTACTCAAGAAGAAGTATAAATACCGAGTTAAAAAACTACTTTAGTAAAAGTAGAAGTATCAACTCAAGTTTTCTACTTAAGTAAAAGTAAAAAGTAACCTATTTTAAAACTACTTCAAGTAAAAAAAGTAAAAGTAATTTTCAGAAAAAAAGGAATATTATTAACAAAAGCGTATGAACATATTTTTAAGCATTATCACATCCTTTAAGGAGCAGAAAATATGATAATAAATGAAAGTGTTTTGGTGTTAAACTTTATGAATCAGAAACATTTATTTCTTAATAATCTTTATTGGAAATCGATTAATTAACACAATCAAATGTATTAACATAAGCAGGGCATTATGTAACGTCCCTTCAGCTACCAAGCTTCACTCTGCATCACCTAATTTAACCAACTTCAGCAGACACAAACACACTCAATGTAAAAAAAAAAATAAATAAATGAAAAAAAAAAAATGACCAAAAGGCTTTTTCAAGCCTTGAAGGCAGCTAGTTCTCAAAGTTCTTTGAGGGAATACTGAATAGTCTTTATCAAGTTGATAAGGTTGGGAGTGCCACATAAAGCCTGCGTGACACCTGGAACCAGCGTTGCCAGGTGGGAGGTGCTGGACTATCGTACTAATGACGTAAAATTATCGTATTTTACAAAAAATATCGTACACCCAGTAAAACCACGCCCATTGACAAAATAACACCCTTTACATGCGCTCGTAAGGCAGTGGGAGTGAAGGAAACACACAGGAGGCAAAATCCTTGGATTCTTTTTCTAAAATTTTAAGAACTGCAAAAATGAAAAAATAACCAGGGAAACAAGATTTTAAAAAACAGTAGGGGCGGGACCTAGGAGACGGTATATATAAATTTACATATATACATATCTACATATATATGTGTACATACATATAAGGTTTTTTTAATGTTAACCCAAACATCTTCATGACACAAAATCTAAGCGATGTGTAGTTTTAATCTCCTCAGTCAGTCTTTATAAACTAATCAATAACATTTTGGAGGCTTTTAAGCACAAATACTTCATCCACTACTATTTATGGATAAATCAGTTCAATTAGCTTTGTTTCTAAAGATAAAATAGTGCGTCACAGATTAAAGTTATTTTTATAAAAATACCATCTACAACATTTTCAGCAAAGACGTTTACAATAACCGCAGAATGAAAATAATAATAAAAAAAAAAAATTCTTTGCTGTTGTTTTTTTAAAAAATTGATAATTCAATCAAAGTTCAGTGTTGCAGCATCAGAAACACTTTGATTTCCGAGCCCGAGTCTCAAACACGGAAATTGACGTCCCTGCTCTTTAAAAGTTTGTGGGCGGGGCTTCTCGCCCCAAAGTAATGATTGACTGGACCTTTCAGCCAATCATTCATCTGTTCCTTTGTTTGATGCATTCAGGGTTCATAAAAAAAAAAAAAAAACTCCGACAAACAGTCGCGGCTTTTTAACGGTGACAAAATGGCGAAAGTAGCGACTACTTTTTATAAAATGAACGAAGTAAAAGTACAAATAATTGCATAAAAAAGTAGTGAGTAAAAGTAAAAAGTAGACAAAAAAATAATTACTTCGTTAAAGTATAGATAACGAGATTTTCTACTTGAGTAAGGTAACGAAGTAGTCTTACTTCGTTACTTGACACCTCTGACTAAAACCACCGATGAAAACCTGAAATCGTGACTGCTTAGCCTGTTCTGAAAGAACTAAACTGTAACACAGTGAAGTAAAACAAACTTCACTGAATCTTCTAAATGTTTAACTTCGCGACAGAAAAGTATCAGTGTGAAAATCAGTTTTTGTACACATACTCTGTCTCAGTCTGACAATCCGGTCTTTCTTTGGTTGCTTCTGCAGGAGACTCCCTGTCTTATCATCATGGGCAAATGTTCTCCACGACTGACCATGACCAGGATTCATCGGAAACAGAAAACTGTGCCAAAAAACATTTGGGAGGCTTTTGGTATAATAGCTGTCTCAAAGCTAATCCTAACGGCGTTTATCACTGGGGGTATGATTTGACATACCACTGTGTGGGAGTGGAATGGGAAACCTGGAAGGGTTTCCAATACTCTCTGAAAGATTTCAGCATGAAGATCCGTTCAACACAAAATATTCAAGTTCATTGTATGTGATAATTTTTTGTAAAGTTTGAAGTTTGTGTCTTCAATAAAATCTTTTGAAAGATGACTGAGCCGGTCTGTTTCATGAATTTTGTTTATTTATTTATTTTATTTTATTAAGAGGGTAAACCCCTTGATATAAGATATCTATTTTTGAGGGAGTCCCAGACCTAACACGCATGGTTTGGAGGGTGGAAGGAAACCGAAATACCCGGTGAAAACCCATGCATACAGGAAAGAGCATGCCAACAACAAATTAATAGCAAACTAATCAATTTTAAATAATACACTTCATTAATCATAGCCAGTGGTGGCTGGTGGTAAACAAAAAAAAATGGGGGCGGGAGCTGCACATTTTTCAAACACACACACACAAAAAAATATTATTTGAGACATACTCTACATAAAAGATATTACATGCCAGGACATGAATATTTAAAAGTTTTATTTTCATATGTTTATGATCCACCCTACCTGAACAAAAATTTGGCCCTTCTTTCTTTCTGCTACAAAAATTTTAATCGCCTTCTGATTAAAGTCCCACATACTTGTGATATTTTTTTTTCCCCCATGGACAACAAGGCCAGTGCATTCAGTTTGTCCTGGCTCATGGCATTTCTAAGAAAAGTTTTTATTCTTTTTAAAGTTGAAAAGCACCTCTTAGCTTCTGCAGTGGTCATGGGTGCAGTGATGACAATTGTTCTCAACAAAGAAATGAAGCAGATCAATTGCTCCATGACTGTTTCTCAAATCCTCCTTGCTGTAGATGACTACCACCTTTGACTTCAGCTTGTTTCCAATGAGGGCAGGGTATGTATTTAAGGTTACCGCCAAAGCCTGCTCGGGAATACCTCAGCATATTCTTCAAACTTCTCAGCTTGAAGCAGGGTGGTACTAATGAGATGATCTGTAAATGCAAATCGCTCTGTTATGTGCTCAAGGATGGTGTCACAAAACTTAACCTCTTCACTCCCACCTCAACCACTTCAGTGTCAGATCTCTAGGTACAAGGGTGTTTTGATTTATTGACCTTATGTGGTGTGAGGCCTTTTAGGCCTGCTTGTTTGTTTTTTTTCTCCCCCAAAACTCACAGGTGCTGGATGGCTTCTAACGGGAGGATTGGCTGATTGCTCCCAGCTGCACAGACTTACCGGTGGCTATAAAAGACCTGGTGTCACCCACAGTCTCTGTCAGGTCTTCAACGATTCTAGTGGTAAACTGACCACCTCTAAGCTGAGTCAAATTTTGATATCAGACTAATTTTCTTATTCTCCTCACAGGAACCTTCAGCCCTTCCTCTTGGCCATCCAGCACTGCCTGAAGCCGTTATCTCTCTGCTGTGGATTCCTTTATTCAACACTTAATAAACTGTTAAACCTGCATTTGGATCCTCCTCATTCCCTCTCCTACACAACAGAAGACCTGACCAGAATGGATCCAGCGGGTTCTGCATCACCCTCAGTGTCAGAGATTCTGACCCGACAAGGAATATTCCTGGGACAACAACAACAGGCCATAAAGGCCCTTATGGACCAAAATACTCAATTAAAAACACAGTTACAGGCTTTAACAGACAAAGTAAATAATCTAAGTTCTCTTTTTCTGTCCACAGCCTCGGCACCTCCTTCAGCTATGCCCAGCCCACTCATGGACCACCATATTACGGACCCGGAACCTTTCCATGGAACCCTGGGGAAATATCGTGGGTTCCTCTTGCAGTGTTCAAATGTTTTTGCTCTAAGACCGCGGACCTTCGAATCAGACAAAGTTAAGAATTTGTACATTGTGGGTCTTCTTCGGGGCAGGGCACTGGAGTGGGCCGAGGCCGAAGACGCGGCAGCCCCCCTGGCTGATCGCTCAACATCTGATTTTCTGAGTTTATTCAGAACCATGTTCGAGGTGCCGGACCGGGCTGGAGATGCCTCCCAGCGTCTACTCCACCTTTCCCAGGGAACTCTATCTGTGGCGGAGTTTTCCATCTCATTCCGGACCCTAGCAGTAGAGGCTGGCTGGGGACAGAAGGCACTAAGAGGGGTGTTCCTAAATGCCCTGAATGATCCTCTGAAGGATGAGCTAGCTGGCAGGGGGACCCCATCCACATTGGAGGAACTCATTTCGCTGGCAATACAGTTAGACAATCGTCAAAGAGAGAAACGATATGAAAATACCACCCGGGCCCTACACCCTACTCCAATTCACAGCCATCGACAGCCTTCCTCGGTCTGCCCCCCACCTAGGGCATTTGCATCTGTTCCACAAGAGGCTGAGCAGCCTTCCACAGAACCAATGCAGTTGGGACAGATGCATCTAACCAAAAAGGAAAGAGAGGTTAGACTAAAAGAAGGGAGGTGTCTCTATTGCGGGTCGAGAAGTCACTTACTCTCAGCTTGCCCTTGTCGCCCAAAAGACGGGGCCCACCGGTAGACCTAGGGTTACGGGTGGGCACAACTAGATGTCATGGTACCCCTAGGCTTATGATTCTTGTGACACTAACCTCTGGTTGTTCCTCTTCTTTTCCGGTCGAAGCGTTGGTGGATTCCGGGGCCGATGGCAACTTCATCGACGCAGATTTTCTCCGTCAGTGTGGATTCCAGTCCCAACCACTCGGAGAACCCATTAATGCCACGGCGATCGATGGACACGTTATCACCAGGGTGACCCACCAGTCCTCCCCGTTGGAGATGGTGGTATCGGGTAATCACCGTGAGCACCTTTCGTTTAACGTTATTTCTTCACCCGGCTCACCCCTTGTGTTAGGTTTCCCCTGGCTTAGGTTGCACAATCCACAGGTCGACTGGCAAAACCGGCGTATCGTCGGGTGGAGCAATCAGTGCCATGCAACTTGCCTCCAATCTGCCGTGACAACCGTCTCTTCTGACACGGTAGGCTCAATCGACCCGGTGGACGTTGCGTCTATCCCGGCAGAGTATCATGACCTCAAAGAGGTCTTCAGTAAGGAGAGGGCACAATCTCTCCCGCCTCATCGGCCATATGGTTGCGCCATCGACCTCCTCCCTGGGGCAACCTTACCCGCCAGTCGCCTGTACAATCTGTCTGCTCCAGAGAGGGGGGCGATGGAGAAGTACATCAATGAGTCCCTGGCGTCGGGGCTTATCCGCCCTTCCTCGGCACCCATAGCAGCGGGGTCCTTTTTTGTGGGTAAGAAGGATGGTTCCCTCCGTCCGTGCGTCGATTATCGGGGTCTTAATAACATCACCGTTCGCAACAAATACCCGTTGCCCCTCATTAATTTGGCGTTCGAGCTACTTCAGGGAGCCCGGGTCTTTACAAAACTCGATCTGCGTTGCGCCTACCATCTCGTCCGAATGCGGGAGGGGGACGAGTGGAAGACGGCGTTCAACACCCACATGGGCCAATTGGAATACTTGGTCATGCCTTTCGGGTTAACTAACGCTCCCGCAGTCTTCCAGGCATTCATTAACGATGTGCTCCGTGACTTCCTTAATCGTTTTGTCTTTGTTTATCTGGACGACATTCTTATTTTTTCGCCCACTGTTGAGGAGCACATCGTCCATGTCCGTGCGGTACTCCAGCGACTCCTTGAGAATCGTCTGTTTGTAAAGGCTGAGAAGTGCGAGTTCCATTCTCAGTCCGTCAACTTCCTTGGTTTTATTGTACACGCTGGGCAGGTTTGCCCGGACCCCGAAAAAGTTAGCGCGGTGGCTGAGTGGCCTCGACCCAACACCCGTCGCAAACTACAACAATTTCTGGGTTTCGCAAATTTTTACAGCCGTTTCATTCGTAATTACAGTCAGGTAGCTCTTCCCCTTACCCAGCTTACTTCCACAGCCAGATCGTTCGTTTGGTCTCCTCAAGCAGAGGGTGCATTCACTGAGCTTAAAAAGAGGTTTACCTCGGCCCCCATTCTGGTCCAGCCCGACCCCTTGAGGCAGTTTATTGTGGAGGTGGACGCCTCGGATTCAGGGGTGGGTGCTGTGCTGTCCCAATACCATCAGGAGGATGGCAAACTCCATCCCTGTGCCTTTTTCTCTAAGCGTCTCTCTGCAGCTGAACAAAACTACGATGTGGGGAATAGAGAACTGCTCGCAGTCAAACTGGCACTCGAGGAATGGAGGCACTGGCTCGAGGGCGCAGAACACCCATTCGTGGTCTGGACAGACCACAAAAACCTCGCTTACATCCAAGCAGCTAAGAGACTCAACTCTCGACAGGCCCGGTGGCAGCTGTTCTTTACACGCTTTAATTTTACCCTCACTTACAGGCCGGGCAACCGCAATACCAAACCTGACGCCCTCTCCCGCCTGCATGACTGTCATCAGTCCAGATCGGAGCTGGAGCCCATTCTACCCCCCTCCTGCGTCATTGGGGCGATCACTTGGGAGATCGAGACTGCAATAAGGGATGGTCTGCAGCATGATCCGGACCCAGGTACTGGCCCAGCTAACCGTTCGTATGTGCCATCCTCTGCCCGCTCCCAGGTTCTCCTATGGGCACATGCATCCCGGTGGTCCTGTCACCCTGGGATTCGCCGTACAATGGCGCTTCTTCAGCGGCGGTTCTGGTGGCCAACGATGGAGGCAGACACTAGGAATTTTGTCGCTGCCTGTTCTGCCTGTTCCCGGGGCAAGGTCCCTCATCGTCCTCCTGCGGGGCTGCTCCATCCCCTACCGGTTCCCAGTCGTCCCTGGTCCCATATCGCACTGGACTTTGTGACCGGACTCCCTCCCTCAGAAGGTAACACTGTTGTGGTCACGATTGTGGACCGATTCTCCAAAGCTGTACATCTGGTGCCTCTTCCTAAACTCCCTTCAGCCTTGGAGACTGCCCAGCTCATGGTGACCCATGTGTTCCGTCTGCATGGTATCCCTCTGGACATAGTCTCTGACCGGGGTCCGCAATTCACATCAGCTGTTTGGAAGTCCTTCTGTAAGGCGCTGGGGGCTTCCGTCAGCTTGTCATCTGGCTTCCACCCCCAATCCAACGGCCAGTCGGAGCGGGCTAACCAACACCTGGAATCCACATTACGGTGCGTGTTGGCCTCTGCCCAGTCCACGTGGTCGTCTCATCTCCCGTGGATTGAGTATGCCCATAATTCCCAAGTTAGTTCCTCCACAGGATTGTCCCCGTTCGAGGCTTCTCTGGGTTACCAACCCCCATTGTTCCCGGATCAGGAACAGGAGCTGGCCGTCCCTTCGGTGCAGCTCCATATCAGACGGTGTCGTCGGATCTGGAGGAAAACTAGGAGGGCCCTCCAACAGGCCTGCGGCCGGGCTCGGCGCCAAGCTAATCGCCACCGTCAGCCAGCCCCAGCATATCAGGTTGGTCAGTCTGTCCTTCTGTCTACCAGGAACATTCCCCTCAGGGCAGAGTCTCGCAAGCTTTCACCCCGCTTCATTGGCCCTTTCCGGATCCTGCGGCTGGTCAACCCGGTCTCGGTAAAGCTCGCCCTGCCCTCTTCCATGAAGGTACATCCTGTGTTCCACGTCTCTCAGATCAAACCGGTTTCTGCCAGTCCCCTCCAGCCTCCTTCTGCTCCCCCTCCACCTCCTCGCCTTGTCGACGGCTCGGATGCGTACTCGGTCAACCGTCTTTTGGATGTTCGTCGCCGAGGTCGGGGTCTACAATACCTCGTGGACTGGGAGGGTTATGGCCCGGAGGAACGGTGCTGGGTGCCCCGTTCAGCGATCCTGGACCCTGGCTTGGTCCGGGACTTTCACCGCCGCTTTCTGGACAGGCCTGGTGGTCCGCCAGGTGGCGTCCGTAGAGGGGGGGGTACTGTGGTGTGAGGCCTTTTAGACCTGCTTGTTTGTTTTTTTCCTCCCCCAAAACTCACAGGTGCTGGATGGCTTCTAACGGGAGGATTGGCTGATTGCTCCCAGCTGCACAGACTTACCGGTGGCTATAAAAGACCTGGTGTCACCCAGAGTCTCTGTCAGGTCTTCAACGATTCTAGAACCTTCAGCCCTTCCTCTTGGCAATCCAGCACTGCCTGAAGCCGTTATCTCTCTGCTGTGGATTCCTTTGTTCAACACTTAATAAACTGTTGAACCTGCATTTGGATCCTCCTCATTCCCTCTCCTACACAACAGAGTGCTTGCAAAGGGGAGAATGTTAAAAACTGTTAAAACCAACTTAAAATAGACTAACTTTACTAAAACTATTGTTTGCATTTAGTTTCAAAGAAGAAAAATTGTGTTTTAAAACTTTTTTACTGCCAGCTTTTTTCCTCACTATTGTGTTGAAACCAGCAAACTTCAAACTTAAATTTTCTTCCATTTTGCTTTTAAACATAAAAAAACCACTAGTAATTGTTCATTTTTCATCAATTCTAACTTGTTTTGTGCAAACTAGACCATTCATAGTGAATTAACAGCAAAATGTAAAAATTGTGTTTACAGCCTAGAAGAAGAACTTTTTATCAGTCAAAAGTCAGATGATGGATCTGAGTGCTTGCAAAGGGGAGAAATGTTAAAAACTGTTAAAACCAACTTAAAATAGACTAACTTTACTAAAACTATTGTTTGCATTTAGTTTCAAAGAAGAAAAATTGTGTTTTAAAACTTTTTTACTGCCAGCTTTTTTCCTCACTGTTGTGTTGAAACCAGCAAACTTCAAACTTAAATTTTCTTCCCATTTTGCTTTTAAACATAAAAAAACCCACTAGAATTGTTCATTTTTCATCATTTCTAACTTGTTTTGTGCAAACTAGACCATTCATAGTGAATTAACAGCAAAATGTAAAAATTGTGTTTCCATTCCAGGAAAAGAACTTTTTATCAGTCAAAAGTCAGATGATGGATCTGAGTGCTTGCAAAGGGGAGAATGTTAAAAACTGTTAAAACCAACTTAAAATAGACTAACTTTACTAAAACTATTGTTTGCATTTAGTTTCAAAGAAGAAAAATTGTGTTTTAAAACTTTTTTACTGCCAGCTTTTTTCCTCACTGTTGTGTTGAAACCAGCAAACTTCAAACTTAAATTTTCTTCCCATTTTGCTTTTAAACATAAAAAAAACCACTATAATTGTTCATTTTTCATCATTTCTAACTTGTTTTGTGCAAACTAGACCATTCATAGTGAATTAACAGCAAAATGTAAAAATTGTGTTTACATCCTAGCAGAAAGAACTTTTTATCAGTCAGAAGTCAGATGATGAATCTGAGTGCTTGCAAAGGGGAGAATGTTAAAAACTGTTAAAACCAACTTAAAATAGACTAACTTTACTAAAACTATGGTTTGCATTTAGTTTCAAAGAAGAAAAATTGTGTTTTAAAACTTTTTTACTGCCAGCTTTTTTCCTCACTGTTGTGTTGAAACCAGCAAACTTCAAACTTAAATTTTCTTCCCATTTTGCTTTTAAACATAAAAAAACCGACTAGAATTGTTCATTTTTCATCATTTCTAACTTGTTTTGTGCAAACTAGACCATTCATAGTGAATTAACAGCAAAATGTAAAAATTGTGTTTCCAGCCCAGGAAAAGAACTTTTTATCAGACAAAAGTCAGATGATGGATCTGAGTGCTTGCAAAGGGGAGAATGTTAAAAACTGTTAAAACCAACTTAAAATAGACTAACTTTACTAAAACTATTGTTTGCATTTAGTTTCAAAGAAGAAAAATTGTGTTTTAAAACTTTTTTACTGCCAGCTTTTTTCCTCACTGTTGTGTTGAAACCAGCAAACTTCAAACTTAAATTTTCTTCCCATTTTGCTTTTAAACATAAAAAAACCCACTAGAATTGTTCATTTTTCATCATTTCTAACTTGTTTTGTGCAAACTAGACCATTCATAGTGATCTAACAGCAAAATGTAAAAATTGTGTTTACAGCCTAGAAGAAGAACTTTTTATCAGTCAGAAGTCAGATGATGGATCTGAGTGCTTGCAAAGGGGAGAATGTTAAAAACTGTTAAAACCAACTTAAAATAGACTAACTTTACTAAAACTATTGTTTGCATTTAGTTTCAAAGAAGAAAAATTGTGTTTTAAAACTTTTTTACTGCCAGCTTTTTTCCTCACTGTTGTGTTGAAACCAGCAAACTTCAAACTTAAATTTTCTTTCCATTTTGCTTTTAAACATAAAAAAACACTATAATTGTTCATTTTTCATCAATTCTAACTTGTTTTGTGCAAACTAGACCATTCATAGTGAATTAACAGCAAAATGTAAAAATTCTGTTTACAGCCTAGCAGAAGACCTTTTTATCAGTCAGAAGTCAGATTAATGATTCTGAGTGCTTCGCAAAGGGGAGCATGTTAAAAACTGTTAAAAAACCAACTTAAAATAGACTAACTTTACTAAAACTATTGTTTGCATTTAGTTTCAAAAGAAGAAAAATTGTGTTTAAAAACTTTTTTAATGCCAGCTTTTTTTCTCACTGTTGTGTTGAAACCAGGAAACTTCAAACTTAAATTTTCCTTCACCATTTTGCTTTATTAAACATATAAAAACCTACTAGGAAATGTTCATTTTTCATCATTTCTACTTGTTTTGTGCAAACTCGATCATTCATAGTGAATTATCAGCAAAATGTAAAAATGTGTTTACCATGCCCTAGAAGAAGAACATTTTTATCAGTCAGAAGTCAGATGTAATGGACTCTGTAGTGCTTGTTGTGCAAACTAGACCATTCATAGTGAATTAACAGCAAAATGTAAAAATTGTGTTTACAGCCTAGAAGAAGAACTTTTTATCAGTCAGAAAGTCAGATGATGGATTCTGAGTGCTTGCAAAGGGGAGAATGTTAAAAACTGTTAAAACCAACTTAAAATAGACTAACTTTACTAAAACTATTGTTTGCATTTAGTTTCAAAGAAGAAAAATTGTGTTTTAAAACTTTTTACTGCCAGCTTTTTTCCTCACTGTTGTGTTGAAACCAGCAAACTTCAAACTTAAATTTTCTTCCCATTTTGCTTTTAAACATAAAAAAACCGACTAGAATTGTTCATTTTTCATCATTTCTAACTTGTTTTGTGCAAACTAGATAATTCATAGTGAATTAACAGCAAAATGTAAAAATTGTGTTTCCAGCCCAGGAAAAGAACTTTTTATCAGACAAAAGTCAGATGATGGATCTGAGTGCTTGCAAAGGGGAGAATGTTAAAAACTGTTAAAACCAACTTAAAATAGACTAACTTTACTAAAACTATTGTTTGCATTTAGTTTCAAAGAAGAAAAATTGTGTTTTAAAACTTTTTTACTGCCAGCTTTTTTCCTCACTGTTGTGTTGAAACCAGCAAACTTCAAACTTAAATTTTCTTCCCATTTTGCTTTTAAACATAAAAAAACCACTATAATTGTTCATTTTTCATCAATTCTAACTTGTTTTGTGCAAACTAGACCATTCATAGTGAATTAACAGCAAAATGTAAAAATTGTGTTTCCAGCCCAGGAAAAGAACTTTTTATCAGACAAAAGTCAGATGATGGATCTGAGTGCTTGCAAAGGGGAGAATGTTAAAAACTGTTAAAACCAACTTAAAATAGACTAACTTTACTAAAACTATTGTTTGCATTTAGTTTCAAAGAAGAAAAATTGTGTTTTAAAACTTTTTTACTGCCAGCTTTTTTCCTCACTGTTGTGTTGAAACCAGCAAACTTCAAACTTAAATTTTCTTCCCATTTTGCTTTTAAACATAAAAAAACCACTATAATTGTTCATTTTTCATCAATTCTAACTTGTTTTGTGCAAACTAGATCATTCATAGTGAATTAACAGCAAAATGTAAAAATTGTGTTTCCAGCCCAAGAAAAGAACTTTTTATCAGACAAAAGTCAGATGATGGATCTGAGTGCTTGCAAAGGGGAGAATGTTAAAAACTGTTAAAACCAACTTAAAATAGACTAACTTTACTAAAACTATTGTTTGCATTTAGTTTCAAAGAAGAAAAATTGTGTTTTAAAACTTTTTTACTGCCAGCTTTTTTCCTCACTGTTGTGTTGAAACCAGCAAACTTCAAACTTAAATTTTCTTCCCATTTTGCTTTTAAACATAAAAAAACCACTATAATTGTTCATTTTTCATCAATTCTAACTTGTTTTGTGCAAACTAGATCCATTCATAGTGAATTAACAGCAAAATGTAAAAATTGTGTTTCCAGCCCAGGAAAAGAACTTTTTATCAGACAAAAGTCAGATGATGGATCTGAGTGCTTGCAAAGGGGAGAATGTTAAAAACTGTTAAAACCAACTTAAAATAGACTAACTTTACTAAAACTATTGTTTGCATTTAGTTTCAAAGAAGAAAAATTGTGTTTTAAAACTTTTTTACTGCCAGCTTTTTTCCTCACTGTTGTGTTGAAACCAGCAAACTTCAAACTTAAATTTTCTTCCCATTTTGCTTTTAAACATAAAAAAACCACTATAATTGTTCATTTTTCATCAATTCTAACTTGTTTTGTGCAAACTAGACCATTCATAGTGAATTAACAGCAAAATGTAAAAATTGTGTTTCCAGCCCAGGAAAAGAACTTTTTATCAGTACAAAAGTCAGATGATGGATCTGAGTGCTTGCAAAGGGGAGAATGTTAAAAACTGTTAAAACCAACTTAAAATAGACTAACTTTACTAAAACTATTGTTTGCATTTAGTTTCAAAGAAGAAAAATTGTGTTTTAAAACTTTTTTACTGCCAGCTTTTTTCCTCACTGTTGTGTTGAAACCAGGAAACTTCAAACTTAAATTTTCTTCCCATTTTGCTTTTAAACATAAAAAAACCACTATAATTGTTCATTTTTCATCAATTCTAACTTGTTTTGTGCAAACTAGACCATTCATAGTGAATTAACAGCAAAATGTAAAAATTGTGTTTTCAGCCCAGGAAAAGAACTTTTTATCAGACAAAAGTCAGATGATGGATCTGAGTGCTTGCAAAGGGGAGAATGTTAAAAACTGTTAAAACCAACTTAAAATAGACTAACTTTACTAAAACTATTGTTTGCATTTAGTTTCAAAGAAGAAAAATTGTGTTTTAAAACTTTTTTACTGCCAGCTTTTTTCCTCACTGTTGTGTTGAAACCAGGAAACTTCAAACTTAAATTTTCTTCCCATTTTGCTTTTAAACATAAAAAAACCACTATAATTGTTCATTTTTCATCAATTCTAACTTGTTTTGTGCAAACTAGACCATTCATAGTGAATTAACAGCAAAATGTAAAAATTGTGTTTCCAGCCCAGGAAAAGAACTTTTTATCAGACAAAAGTCAGATGATGGATCTGAGTGCTTGCAAAGGGGAGAATGTTAAAAACTGTTAAAACCAACTTAAAATAGACTAACTTTACTAAAACTATTGTTTGCATTTAGTTTCAAAGAAGAAAAATTGTGTTTTAAAACTTTTTTACTGCCAGCTTTTTTCCTCACTGTTGTGTTGAAACCAGCAAACTTCAAACTTAAATTTTCTTCCATTTTGCTTTTAAACATAAAAAAACCACTATAATTGTTCATTTTTCATCAATTCTAACTTGTTTTGTGCAAACTAGACCATTCATAGTGAATTAACAGCAAAATGTAAAAATTGTGTTTCCAGCCCAGGAAAAGAACTTTTTATCAGACAAAAGTCAGATGATGGATCTGAGTGCTTGCAAAGGGGAGAATGTTAAAAACTGTTAAAACCAACTTAAAATAGACTAACTTTACTAAAACTATTGTTTGCATTTAGTTTCAAAGAAGAAAAATTGTGTTTTAAAACTTTTTTACTGCCAGCTTTTTTCCTCACTGTTGTGTTGAAACCAGCAAACTTCAAACTTAAATTTTCTTCCCATTTTGCTTTTAAACATAAAAAAAACCACTATAATTGTTCATTTTTCATCAATTCTAACTTGTTTTGTGCAAACTAGACCATTCATAGTGAATTAACAGCAAAATGTAAAAATTGTGTTTCCAGCCCAGGAAAAGAACTTTTTATCAGACAAAAGTCAGATGATGGATCTGAGTGCTTGCAAAGGGGAGAATGTTAAAAACTGTTAAAACCAACTTAAAATAGACTAACTTTACTAAAACTATTGTTTGCATTTAGTTTCAAAGAAGAAAAATTGTGTTTTAAAACTTTTTTACTGCCAGCTTTTTTCCTCACTGTTGTGTTGAAACCAGCAAACTTCAAACTTAAATTTTCTTCCCATTTTGCTTTTAAACATAAAAAAACCACTATAATTGTTCATTTTTCATCAATTCTAACTTGTTTTGTGCAAACTAGACCATTCATAGTGAATTAACAGCAAAATGTAAAAATTGTGTTTCCAGCCCAGGAAAAGAACTTTTTATCAGACAAAAGTCAGATGATGGATCTGAGTGCTTGCAAAGAGGAGAATGTTAAAAACTGTTAAAACCAACTTAAAATAGACTAACTTTACTAAAACTATGGTTTGCATTTAGTTTCAAAGAAGAAAAATTGTGTTTTAAAACTTTTTTACTGCCAGCTTTTTTCCTCACTGTTGTGTTGAAACCAGCAAACTTCAAACTTAAATTTTCTTCCCATTTTGCTTTTAAACATAAAAAAACCACTATAATTGTTCATTTTTCATCAATTCTAACTTGTTTTGTGCAAACTAGACCATTCATAGTGAATTAACAGCAAAATGTAAAAATTGTGTTTTCAGCCCAGGAAAAGAACTTTTTATCAGACAAAAGTCAGATGATGGATCTGAGTGCTTGCAAAGAGGAGAATGTTAAAAACTGTTAAAACCAACTTAAAATAGACTAACTTTACTAAAACTATGGTTTGCATTTAGTTTCAAAGAAGAAACATTGTGTTTTAAAACTTTTTTACTGCCAGCTTTTTTCCTCACTGTTGTGTTGAAACCAGCAAACTTCAAACTTAAATTTTCTTCCCATTTTGCTTTTAAACATAAAAAAACCACTATAATTGTTCATTTTTCATCAATTCTAACTTGTTTTGTGCAAACTAGACCATTCATAGTGAATTAACAGCAAAATGTAAAAATTGTGTTTTCAGCCCAGGAAAAGAACTTTTTATCAGACAAAAGTCAGATGATGGATCTGAGTGCTTGCAAAGGGGAGAATGTTAAAAACTGTTAAAACCAACTTAAAATAGACTAACTTTACTAAAACTATTGTTTGCATTTAGTTTCAAAGAAGAAAAATTGTGTTTTAAAACTTTTTTACTGCCAGCTTTTTTCCTCACTGTTGTGTTGAAACCAGCAAACTTCAAACTTAAATTTTCTTCCCATTTTGCTTTTAAACATAAAAAAACCACTATAATTGTTCATTTTTCATCATTTCTAACTTGTTTTGTGCAAACTAGATCATTCATAGTGAATTAACAGCAAAATGTAAAAATTGTGTTTCCAGCCCAGGAAAAGAACTTTTTATCAGACAAAAGTCAGATGATGGATCTGAGTGCTTGCAAAGGGGAGAATGTTAAAAACTGTTAAAACCAACTTAAAATAGACTAACTTTACTAAAACTATTGTTTGCATTTAGTTTCAAAGAAGAAAAATTGTGTTTTAAAACTTTTTTACTGCCAGCTTTTTTCCTCACTGTTGTGTTGAAACCAGCAAACTTCAAACTTAAATTTTCTTCCCATTTTGCTTTTAAACATAAAAAAACCACTATAATTGTTCATTTTTCATCAATTCTAACTTGTTTTGTGCAAACTAGACCATTCATAGACAATTAACAGCAAAATGTAAAAATTGTGTTTCCAGCCCAGGAAAAGAACTTTTTATCAGACAAAAGTCAGATGATGGATCTGAGTGCTTGCAAAGGGGAGAATGTTAAAAACTGTTAAAACCAACTTAAAATAGACTAACTTTACTAAAACTATTGTTTGCATTTAGTTTCAAAGAAGAAAAATTGTGTTTTAAAACTTTTTTACTGCCAGCTTTTTTCCTCACTGTTGTGTTGAAACCAGCAAACTTCAAACTTAAATTTTCTTCCCATTTTGCTTTTAAACATAAAAAAACCACTATAATTGTTCATTTTTCATCAATTCTAACTTGTTTTGTGCAAACTAGACCATTCATAGTGAATTAACAGCAAAATGTAAAAATTGTGTTTCCAGCCCAGGAAAAGAACTTTTTATCAGACAAAAGTCAGATGATGGATCTGAGTGCTTGCAAAGGGGAGAATGTTAAAAACTGTTAAAACCAACTTAAAATAGACTAACTTTACTAAAACTATTGTTTGCATTTAGTTTCAAAGAAGAAAAATTGTGTTTTAAAACTTTTTTACTGCCAGCTTTTTTCCTCACTGTTGTGTTGAAACCAGCAAACTTCAAACTTAAATTTTCTTCCCATTTTGCTTTTAAACATAAAAAAACCACTATAATTGTTCATTTTTCATCAATTCTAACTTGTTTTGTGCAAACTAGACCATTCATAGTGAATTAACAGCAAAATGTAAAAATTGTGTTTCCAGCCCAGGAAAAGAACTTTTTATCAGACAAAAGTCAGATGATGGATCTGAGTGCTTGCAAAGGGGAGAATGTTAAAAACTGTTAAAACCAACTTAAAATAGACTAACTTTACTAAAACTATTGTTTGCATTTAGTTTCAAAGAAGAAAAATTGTGTTTTAAAACTTTTTTACTGCCAGCTTTTTTCCTCACTGTTGTGTTGAAACCAGCAAACTTCAAACTTAAATTTTCTTCCCATTTTGCTTTTAAACATAAAAAAACCACTATAATTGTTCATTTTTCATCAATTCTAACTTGTTTTGTGCAAACTAGACCATTCATAGTGAATTAACAGCAAAATGTAAAAATTGTGTTTCCAGCCCAGGAAAAGAACTTTTTATCAGACAAAAGTCAGATGATGGATCTGAGTGCTTGCAAAGGGGAGAATGTTAAAAACTGTTAAAACCAACTTAAAATAGACTAACTTTACTAAAACTATTGTTTGCATTTAGTTTCAAAGAAGAAAAATTGTGTTTTAAAACTTTTTTACTGCCAGCTTTTTTCCTCACTGTTGTGTTGAAACCAGCAAACTTCAAACTTAAATTTTCTTCCCATTTTGCTTTTAAACATAAAAAAACCACTATAATTGTTCATTTTTCATCAATTCTAACTTGTTTTGTGCAAACTAGACCATTCATAGTGAATTAACAGCAAAATGTAAAAATTGTGTTTCCAGCCCAGGAAAAGAACTTTTTATCAGACAAAAGTCAGATGATGGATCTGAGTGCTTGCAAAGGGGAGAATGTTAAAAACTGTTAAAACCAACTTAAAATAGACTAACTTTACTAAAACTATGGTTTGCATTTAGTTTCAAAGAAGAAAAATTGTGTTTTAAAACTTTTTTACTGCCAGCTTTTTTCCTCACTGTTGTGTTGAAACCAGCAAACTTCAAACTTAAATTTTCTTCCCATTTTGCTTTTAAACATAAAAAAACCACTATAATTGTTCATTTTTCATCAATTCTAACTTGTTTTGTGCAAACTAGATCCATTCATAGTGAATTAACAGCAAAATGTAAAAATTGTGTTTTCAGCCCAGGAAAAGAACTTTTTATCAGACAAAAGTCAGATGATGGATCTGAGTGCTTGCAAAGGGGAGAATGTTAAAAACTGTTAAAACCAACTTAAAATAGACTAACTTTACTAAAACTATTGTTTGCATTTAGTTTCAAAGAAGAAAAATTGTGTTTTAAAACTTTTTTACTGCCAGCTTTTTTCCTCACTGTTGTGTTGAAACCAGCAAACTTCAAACTTAAATTTTCTTCCCATTTTGCTTTTAAACATAAAAAAACCACTATAATTGTTCATTTTTCATCAATTCTAACTTGTTTTGTGCAAACTAGACCATTCATAGTGAATTAACAGCAAAATGTAAAAATTGTGTTTTCAGCCCAGGAAAAGAACTTTTTATCAGACAAAAGTCAGATGATGGATCTGAGTGCTTGCAAAGAGGAGAATGTTAAAAACTGTTAAAACCAACTTAAAATAGACTAACTTTACTAAAACTATTGTTTGCATTTAGTTTCAAAGAAGAAAAATTGTGTTTTAAAACTTTTTTACTGCCAGCTTTTTTCCTCACTGTTGTGTTGAAACCAGCAAACTTCAAACTTAAATTTTCTTCCCATTTTGCTTTTAAACATAAAAAAACCACTATAATTGTTCATTTTTCATCAATTCTAACTTGTTTTGTGCAAACTAGATCATTCATAGTGAATTAACAGCAAAATGTAAAAATTGTGTTTCCAGCCCAGGAAAAGAACTTTTTATCAGACAAAAGTCAGATGATGGATTTGAGTGCTTGCAAAGGGGAGAATGTTAAAAACTGTTAAAACCAACTTAAAATAGACTAACTTTACTAAAACTATTGTTTGCATTTAGTTTCAAAGAAGAAAAATTGTGTTTTAAAACTTTTTTACTGCCAGCTTTTTTCCTCACTGTTGTGTTGAAACCAGCAAACTTCAAACTTAAATTTTCTTCCCATTTTGCTTTTAAACATAAAAAAACCACTATAATTGTTCATTTTTCATCAATTCTAACTTGTTTTGTGCAAACTAGACCATTCATAGTGAATTAACAGCAAAATGTAAAAATTGTGTTTCCAGCCCAGGAAAAGAACTTTTTATCAGACAAAAGTCAGATGATGGATCTGAGTGCTTGCAAAGGGGAGAATGTTAAAAACTGTTAAAACCAACTTAAAATAGACTAACTTTACTAAAACTATTGTTTGCATTTAGTTTCAAAGAAGAAAAATTGTGTTTTAAAACTTTTTTACTGCCAGCTTTTTTCCTCACTGTTGTGTTGAAACCAGCAAACTTCAAACTTAAATTTTCTTCCCATTTTGCTTTTAAACATAAAAAAACCACTATAATTGTTCATTTTTCATCAATTCTAACTTGTTTTGTGCAAACTAAATCATTCTTAGTGAATTAACAGCAAAATGTAAAAATTGTGTTTCCAGCCCAGGAAAAGAACTTTTTATCAGACAAAAGTCAGATGATGGATCTGAGTGCTTGCAAAGGGGAGAATGTTAAAAACTGTTAAAACCAACTTAAAATAGACTAACTTTACTAAAACTATTGTTTGCATTTAGTTTCAAAGAAGAAAAATTGTGTTTTAAAACTTTTTTACTGCCAGCTTTTTTCCTCACTGTTGTGTTGAAACCAGCAAACTTCAAACTTAAATTTTCTTCCCATTTTGCTTTTAAACATAAAAAAACCACTATAATTGTTCATTTTTCATCATTTCTAACTTGTTTTGTGCAAACTAGACCATTCATAGTGAATTAACAGCAAAATGTAAAAATTGTGTTTCCAGCCCAGGAAAAGAACTTTTTATCAGACAAAAGTCAGATGATGGATCTGAGTGCTTGCAAAGGGGAGAATGTTAAAAACTGTTAAAACCAACTTAAAATAGACTAACTTTACTAAAACTATTGTTTGCATTTAGTTTCAAAGAAGAAAAATTGTGTTTTAAAACTTTTTTACTGCCAGCTTTTTTCCTCACTGTTGTGTTGAAACCAGCAAACTTCAAACTTAAATTTTCTTCCCATTTTGCTTTTAAACATAAAAAAACCACTATAATTGTTCATTTTTCATCAATTCTAACTTGTTTTGTGCAAACTAGACCATTCATAGTGAATTAACAGCAAAATGTAAAAATTGTGTTTCCAGCCCAGGAAAAGAACTTTTTATCAGACAAAAGTCAGATGATGGATCTGAGTGCTTGCAAAGGGGAGAATGTTAAAAACTGTTAAAACCAACTTAAAATAGCCTAACTTTACTAAAACTATTGTTTGCATTTAGTTTCAAAGAAGAAAAATTGTGTTTTAAAACTTTTTTACTGCCAGCTTTTTTCCTCACTGTTGTGTTGAAACCAGCAAACTTCAAACTTAAATTTTCTTCCCATTTTGCTTTTAAACATAAAAAAACCACTATAATTGTTCGTTTTTCATCAATTCTAACTTGTTTTGTGCAAACTAGATCCATTCATAGTGAATTAACAGCAAAATGTAAAAATTGTGTTTCCAGCCCAGGAAAAGAACTTTTTATCAGACAAAAGTCAGATGATGGATTTGAGTGCTTGCAAAGGGGAGAATGTTAAAAACTGTTAAAACCAACTTAAAATAGACTAACTTTACTAAAACTATTGTTTGCATTTAGTTTCAAAGAAGAAAAATTGTGTTTTAAAACTTTTTTACTGCCAGCTTTTTTCCTCACTGTTGTGTTGAAACCAGGAAACTTCAAACTTAAATTTTCTTCCCATTTTGCTTTTAAACATAAAAAAACCACTATAATTGTTCATTTTTCATCAATTCTAACTTGTTTTGTGCAAACTAGACCATTCATAGTGAATTAACAGCAAAATGTAAAAATTGTGTTTCCAGCCCAGGAAAAGAACTTTTTATCAGACAAAAGTCAGATGATGGATCTGAGTGCTTGCAAAGGGGAGAATGTTAAAAACTGTTAAAACCAACTTAAAATAGACTAACTTTACTAAAACTATTGTTTGCATTTAGTTTCAAAGAAGAAAAATTGTGTTTTAAAACTTTTTTACTGCCAGCTTTTTTCCTCACTGTTGTGTTGAAACCAGCAAACTTCAAACTTAAATTTTCTTCCCATTTTGCTTTTAAACATAAAAAAACCACTATAATTGTTCATTTTTCATCAATTCTAACTTGTTTTGTGCAAACTAGACCATTCATAGTGAATTAACAGCAAAATGTAAAAATTGTGTTTCCAGCCCAGGAAAAGAACTTTTTATCAGACAAAAGTCAGATGATGGATCTGAGTGCTTGCAAAGGGGAGAATGTTAAAAACTGTTAAAACCAACTTAAAATAGACTAACTTTACTAAAACTATTGTTTGCATTTAGTTTCAAAGAAGAAAAATTGTGTTTTAAAACTTTTTTACTGCCAGCTTTTTTCCTCACTGTTGTGTTGAAACCAGCAAACTTCAAACTTAAATTTTCTTCCCATTTTGCTTTTAAACATAAAAAAACCACTATAATTGTTCATTTTTCATCAATTCTAACTTGTTTTGTGCAAACTAGACCATTCATAGTGAATTAACAGCAAAATGTAAAAATTGTGTTTCCAGCCCAGGAAAAGAACTTTTTATCAGACAAAAGTCAGATGATGGATCTGAGTGCTTGCAAAGGGGAGAATGTTAAAAACTGTTAAAACCAACTTAAAATAGACTAACTTTACTAAAACTATTGTTTGCATTTAGTTTCAAAGAAGAAAAATTGTGTTTTAAAACTTTTTTACTGCCAGCTTTTTTCCTCACTGTTGTGTTGAAACCAGCAAACTTCAAACTTAAATTTTCTTCCCATTTTGCTTTTAAACATAAAAAAACCACTATAATTGTTCATTTTTCATAATTTCTAACTTGTTTTGTGCAAACTAGACCATTCATAGTGAATTAACAGCAAAATGTAAAAATTGTGTTTCCAGCCCAGGAAAAGAACTTTTTATCAGACAAAAGTCAGATGATGGATCTGAGTGCTTGCAAAGGGGAGAATGTTAAAAACTGTTAAAACCAACTTAAAATAGACTAACTTTACTAAAACTATTGTTTGCATTTAGTTTCAAAGAAGAAAAATTGTGTTTTAAAACTTTTTTACAGCCAGCTTTTTTCCTCACTGTTGTGTTGAAACCAGCAAACTTCAAACTTAAATTTTCTTCCCATTTTGCTTTTAAACATAAAAAAACCACTATAATTGTTCATTTTTCATCAATTCTAACTTGTTTTGTGCAAACTAGATCCATTCATAGTGAATTAACAGCAAAATGTAAAAATTGTGTTTCCAGCCCAGGAAAAGAACTTTTTATCAGACAAAAGTCAGATGATGGATCTGAGTGCTTGCAAAGGGGAGAATGTTAAAAACTGTTAAAACCAACTTAAAATAGACTAACTTTACTAAAACTATGGTTTGCATTTAGTTTCAAAGAAGAAAAATTGTGTTTTAAAACTTTTTTACTGCCAGCTTTTTTCCTCACTGTTGTGTTGAAACCAGCAAACTTCAAACTTAAATTTTCTTCCCATTTTGCTTTTAAACATAAAAAAACCACTATAATTGTTCATTTTTCATCAATTCTAACTTGTTTTGTGCAAACTAGACCATTCATAGTGAATTAACAGCAAAATGTAAAAATTGTGTTTCCAGCCCAGCAAAAGAACTTTTTATCAGACAAAAGTCAGATGATGGATCTGAGTGCTTGCAAAGGGGAGAATGTTAAAAACTGTTAAAACCAACTTAAAATAGACTAACTTTACTAAAACTATTGTTTGCATTTAGTTTCAAAGAAGAAAAATTGTGTTTTAAAACTTTTTTACTGCCAGCTTTTTTCCTCACTGTTGTGTTGAAACCAGCAAACTTCAAACTTAAATTTTCTTCCCATTTTGCTTTTAAACATAAAAAAACCACTATAATTGTTCATTTTTCATCATTTCTAACTTGTTTTGTGCAAACTAGATCATTCATAGTGAATTAACAGCAAAATGTAAAAATTGTGTTTCCAGCCCAGGAAAAGAACTTTTTATCAGACAAAAGTCAGATGATGGATCTGAGTGCTTGCAAAGGGGAGAATGTTAAAAACTGTTAAAACCAACTTAAAATAGCCTAACTTTACTAAAACTATTGTTTGCATTTAGTTTCAAAGAAGAAAAATTGTGTTTTAAAACTTTTTTACTGCCAGCTTTTTTCCTCACTGTTGTGTTGAAACCAGGAAACTTCAAACTTAAATTTTCTTCCCATTTTGCTTTTAAACATAAAAAAACCACTATAATTGTTCATTTTTCATCAATTCTAACTTGTTTTGTGCAAACTAGACCATTCATAGTGAATTAACAGCAAAATGTAAAAATTGTGTTTCCAGCCCAGGAAAAGAACTTTTTATCAGACAAAAGTCAGATGATGGATCTGAGTGCTTGCAAAGAGGAGAATGTTAAAAACTGTTAAAACCAACTTAAAATAGACTAACTTTACTAAAACTATGGTTTGCATTTAGTTTCAAAGAAGAAACATTGTGTTTTAAAACTTTTTTACTGCCAGCTTTTTTCCTCACTGTTGTGTTGAAACCAGCAAACTTCAAACTTAAATTTTCTTCCCATTTTGCTTTTAAACATAAAAAAACCACTATAATTGTTCATTTTTCATCAATTCTAACTTGTTTTGTGCAAACTAGACCATTCATAGTGAATTAACAGCAAAATGTAAAAATTGTGTTTCCAGCCCAGGAAAAGAACTTTTTATCAGACAAAAGTCAGATGATGGATCTGAGTGCTTGCAAAGAGGAGAATGTTAAAAACTGTTAAAACCAACTTAAAATAGACTAACTTTACTAAAACTATGGTTTGCATTTAGTTTCAAAGAAGAAACATTGTGTTTTAAAACTTTTTTACTGCCAGCTTTTTTCCTCACTGTTGTGTTGAAACCAGCAAACTTCAAACTTAAATTTTCTTCCCATTTTGCTTTTAAACATAAAAAAACCACTATAATTGTTCATTTTTCATCAATTCTAACTTGTTTTGTGCAAACTAGATCCATTCATAGTGAATTAACAGCAAAATGTAAAAATTGTGTTTCCAGCCCAGGAAAAGAACTTTTTATCAGACAAAAGTCAGATGATGGATCTGAGTGCTTGCAAAGGGGAGAATGTTAAAAACTGTTAAAACCAACTTAAAATAGACTAACTTTACTAAAACTATAGTTTGCATTTAGTTTCAAAGAAGAAAAATTGTGTTTTAAAACTTTTTTACTGCCAGCTTTTTTCCTCACTGTTGTGTTGAAACCAGCAAACTTCAAACTTAAATTTTCTTCCCATTTTGCTTTTAAACATAAAAAAACCACTATAATTGTTCATTTTTCATCAATTCTAACTTGTTTTGTGCAAACTAGACCATTCATAGTGAATTAACAGCAAAATGTAAAAATTGTGTTTCCAGCCCAGGAAAAGAACTTTTTATCAGACAAAAGTCAGATGATGGATCTGAGTGCTTGCAAAGGGGAGAATGTTAAAAACTGTTAAAACCAACTTAAAATAGACTAACTTTACTAAAACTATTGTTTGCATTTAGTTTCAAAGAAGAAAAATTGTGTTTTAAAACTTTTTTACAGCCAGCTTTTTTCCTCACTGTTGTGTTGAAACCAGCAAACTTCAAACTTAAATTTTCTTCCCATTTTGCTTTTAAACATAAAAAAACCACTATAATTGTTCATTTTTCATCAATTCTAACTTGTTTTGTGCAAACTAGATCCATTCATAGTGAATTAACAGCAAAATGTAAAAATTGTGTTTCCAGCCCAGGAAAAGAACTTTTTATCAGACAAAAGTCAGATGATGGATCTGAGTGCTTGCAAAGGGGAGAATGTTAAAAACTGTTAAAACCAACTTAAAATAGACTAACTTTACTAAAACTATTGTTTGCATTTAGTTTCAAAGAAGAAAAATTGTGTTTTAAAACTTTTTTACTGCCAGCTTTTTTCCTCACTGTTGTGTTGAAACCAGCAAACTTCAAACTTAAATTTTCTTCCCATTTTGCTTTTAAACATAAAAAAACCACTATAATTGTTCATTTTTCATCAATTCTAACTTGTTTTGTGCAAACTAGATCAATCATAGTGAATTAACAGCAAAATGTAAAAATTGTGTTTCCAGCCCAGGAAAAGAACTTTTTATCAGACAAAAGTCAGATGATGGATCTGAGTGCTTGCAAAGGGGAGAATGTTAAAAACTGTTAAAACCAACTTAAAATAGACTAACTTTACTAAAACTATTGTTTGCATTTAGTTTCAAAGAAGAAAAATTGTGTTTTAAAACTTTTTTACTGCCAGCTTTTTTCCTCACTGTTGTGTTGAAACCAGCAAACTTCAAACTTAAATTTTCTTCCCATTTTGCTTTTAAACATAAAAAAACCACTATAATTGTTCATTTTTCATCAATTCTAACTTGTTTGGTGCAAACTAGATCAATCATAGTGAATTAACAGCAAAATGTAAAAATTGTGTTTCCAGCCCAAGAAAAGAACTTTTTATCAGACAAAAGTCAGATGATGGATTTGAGTGCTTGCAAAGGGGAGAATGTTAAAAACTGTTAAAACCAACTTAAAATAGACTAACTTTACTAAAACTATTGTTTGCATTTAGTTTCAAAGAAGAAAAATTGTGTTTTAAAACTTTTTTACAGCCAGCTTTTTTCCTCACTGTTGTGTTGAAACCAGCAAACTTCAAACTTAAATTTTCTTCCCATTTTGCTTTTAAACATAAAAAAACCACTATAATTGTTCATTTTTCATCAATTCTAACTTGTTTTGTGCAAACTAGACCATTCATAGTGAATTAACAGCAAAATGTAAAAATTGTGTTTCCAGCCCAGGAAAAGAACTTTTTATCAGACAAAAGTCAGATGATGGATCTGAGTGCTTGCAAAGGGGAGAATGTTAAAAACTGTTAAAACCAACTTAAAATAGACTAACTTTACTAAAACTATTGTTTGCATTTAGTTTCAAAGAAGAAAAATTGTGTTTTAAAACTTTTTTACTGCCAGCTTTTTTCCTCACTGTTGTGTTGAAACCAGCAAACTTCAAACTTAAATTTTCTTCCCATTTTGCTTTTAAACATAAAAAAACCACTATAATTGTTCATTTTTCATCAATTCTAACTTGTTTTGTGCAAACTAGACCATTCATAGTGAATTAACAGCAAAATGTAAAAATTGTGTTTCCAGCCCAGGAAAAGAACTTTTTATCAGATCAAAAGTCAGATGATGGATCTGAGTGCTTGCAAAGGGGAGAATGTTAAAAACTGTTAAAACCAACTTAAAATAGACTAACTTTACTAAAACTATTGTTTGCATTTAGTTTCAAAGAAGAAAAATTGTGTTTTAAAACTTTTTTACTGCCAGCTTTTTTCCTCACTGTTGTGTTGAAACCAGCAAACTTCAAACTTAAATTTTCTTCCCATTTTGCTTTTAAACATAAAAAAACCACTATAATTGTTCATTTTTCATCAATTCTAACTTGTTTTGTGCAAACTAGATCATTCATAGTGAATTAACAGCAAAATGTAAAAATTGTGTTTCCAGCCCA